>JAPFBE010000002.1:10430905-10565905 GCA_034336665.1 Luscinia megarhynchos
TCCAATAATAACAGTAAACAATAATTAATGCTTATAAAACATCCAAATACAAGTTATGAAAATCTGATGAGCATCTATTCTAAGAATGCTCTGCAGGTCTGAAACATTCTAGTTTCTGAAATTTGAACATCCCTCTTTCATAATAATTGTAAAAAATAATAATCAATATACTTTGAACTTATTCATCACTAGAACTAATATCTCTATTCCTTCTTATATATCTCCTTTCCATGTTGGAAAAAATTAAGCTTATTCAGAAAAATATGAAAATAATTGCAGAAAACATAAAAATTATGCAAAAGGCAAATTTTAAAGGCTTTTCCTGTAAAAACTAGAGTTCATAAGGACCTTAGGCAAATCTGACTTTCTACACAGTTGCAGCATCAAGTTTTTAGAATTACATATTTCAGAAATGTATTTGCATGGATCTTAACTAAGGAAAAAGTAATTCCAAAAATAAGGTTTCAGATTTCCAATAAAATACACACAATAAGGAAAAAAAACCCCACACCAACAAAAAGTGCTGACTGTGGCACATTGCTCTTATCAACAAACACCCAGTGCACAGAACATAACCCTAATGTAGGAAAACACACAGCAACCTCCTTCCACAACATCAGTATTTTTGTTCCCCCCACTTTGGCTCACTCCTGCCAGCAAAGCCTCGCAGAGCTTTCCGAAAGTGGTGCAGTTCTAAGCCATGGGATGAGCCATGCCCTTTGCCCCTACCCTCTCCACCTCCCAGCAGTTGCATTGTGCCAAGGGCATGATTAAATTCTGAATGGTAACAAAGCCATAAGGAGCAATGTAAAGGTAAAGCAAACTCCTCAGCTGATCAGCAGCAGTGGAGGCAGCAGCTGAGAGGAAACAGGCCCTCAGGGTCTGCCTCTTTGAGAGCTTACTGGGATATTCCACACAAACCAAATGAGCAGGGAATCTCCCTTTTGCACTGTCTCCTGTCCAATGACAACATTTCAAATGATTTATTTTACCACAAATCATTCATTTTAGCCTAGATTGCCACAGGTAAAATACATGTGATTTCAGGTGAATAAGTTAAATAGCAAGCTGTTGCTATTCCATAACTTAATCCATTTTAAGAACTGTTCTATTTTGTGAGGTTAATCTATTTTAATAGATTAATAGACTACTTCAGAAATGGTATACTCCCCCACTGATCCTTCCTTAAACATCAGTGCAAAATGACATTGAGACAAACTCTAATCTACACATGTTCTAAAAATACTGAGATGACAAAAATCCAAGCGACTTCTTAACAGAGTCTCCAAAATGGGAAGAGAGAGATCACAGAACATCAAGTAACATTCTTGATGAAAATCACAAGAATTTAGGACATCAAGTTAGACATGGCTTGTGGCTTATCATTCACATTCTGGCACATATCAGTTTTTATATTTTTATTGTCTTGTAATAAGGAATAAATTTAACATTGTAGGAATTTTACAGCTGTGAATAAATTATGTGGCTTTGCAAAATCAGTGGGAAAGTTTGGCATGAGCTCTAAAATACACAATAAACTCAGAAGTTTACCCAGAGTACAGTGAGAATTCTCTCTCACTACCAAAGAGACATTCCCTCGCTTGTTCTGTATATTGTTGTATAGGTTTGAAACCTAAGAGTACTGTAAAACATTCAACTAGGTTGGATGAGAAATCAACTTGAATATCTTAAACTGACCACTCTCAGTTCCTGTTTCTTTTGTGGCTCTTCCAATTTCCCCCCACCTCATCTCCTCTATCTCTCATGCCTCAGTTTTCCATTTGTAGTACTACTATTTTATTTCTTTTGAGGAGAACAATGTAAAGAGTAAGAGAATTAAAATATATACATCACTACTTGAAAAGCATTGCTAATGTGGATAAAAGTGCCCTACCAAGTCTCTGAAAAGAAGCAGTGTGCTGTAAATGAAATACTTGAGTGTACAAAACCCCCCAGCACAAGAGACTGTTTGCATTAACTGATTTCTGTCTACAGATACACTCAAGGAAGTCAATCAAGACTTTCAGTCTTATTGTTTTCTTATAGTGCTATAAATCTAGCATTCTTCCAGTTTTCTATATATCAAAGAAAATGGAAAACCCCAGTTCCTTTATGTGGAATTATGCTTTTTCCATACTAGTCATCTAAGGACTGAAATTCCCACTGTGACACTCATGCTATTTCAGTTAATGGCGTTAATTATAGTAGGTAGATGTTCTCTCTGTCTCAGAGTAAAGGACACACAAATTTTGTCTTTGGTTTGCCAAAACACTGCTGACTGTTTCCAAGCATCAACATTCCTATGTTCTAATTTTGGAGCAACAAAGATGCCTCCTCTGCCATTTAGCCCTTTCTTTCCAAACTTTTAAAGCAAAATACCCTTGCTCTTCCTCCTTACCTAACACTGTTCCATCCTTCTTGCCGAGACACTCTAGGCTTTTCAAGGTGCTACTCTCCTTCCTTTGCTCAGAGATGACAGCACATGGAGAGAAAAGCATCAACAACACTACATTATATGTATTTCCCTGTGGCCTGGTCCCACAAATTCTCCCATACACCAAGAGAGGGATTCTCATACTTCATGGGAAGCTGGTAGTTAAGCACTTTCTTGGACAGAAGCTCTGTGTCCGGGGACAAACTAAGTATGGGGACTACAATTACCTATAGGTGACAGCTTTCTCAATTTTATCCAATACAAAGAGAAGTTTTTAGGAGGATGAACTACAGCAGAGTATACTCCAGGAAAAAGTGCTGCATAAACATTTTTCATATAAATCCTTAACATTTGCCATGAAGAGCCACGTAACGGTTTCCACTGATCTACTCTTACCCTGATCCTTCTGACATACAGGCAGATGTAGTCATTGCTCTTAGACTGTCAACATCAAATTATCAATTTAGTAAAAAAATATGCAAGTTAAATTACTGGGCTCTTGTACAACAATGTAGCAGCAGGATAAAGTCAATGCCCTTATGAAGCTCTGAACAGAAATGCAAATTGGACTTAGAAATGTCAGCCTGTAGGGTAGAACAGATAAGAATGGTTTAGTAATGTCACTAACAAGTTGCTGGACAACCTAATTTATTGATGTTCCAAAAAATGTGTCAAGGCAGAAGAAGCATATATTTTGACTATTGAAAAAGCTGTGCTGAACAGGGAAATTGGTGAAGTGGCATCAGTTCCTGGGAACACATGAATCTGCTCCAGCCACTCCATTTCACTCCAAATAAAGAGCTGGAGAGAGGGGTTTCATTTTCTACCAAATATTTTTCAAAAATCATCCTCATAAAAAAAGGGAGAAAGATCACAGATAAAAGCCTTTTAAACACAGAGAAGGAAATCTGGTCACAAAATACCAGGAAGAAATTTTGTGGGAGGAGAGAAAGAATGAGAGACACAGAGAGAGAGAGCAGCAAAGTGATTTTGCCTCAGCTTACCAGAATATCAAGGTCATTTTCAAATAACCAAGGGCAACATATAGACACAAAAAGAAAAAAATCCAACAATCCTTTTGAGATTTTAATTTGTTAAAAAAACCAAATCAAAACAGCAGACAAGCAACAAAAGCAGGAACCAGAAAAGCAGTTAGCTTTAGGATAGTTAAGAATTAGGGTAAAACAGTATTACTATTTTGATGAATACTAAATGGTTGCTATGAAGTTTTACTCCTGATGTTAAAATTTAACAGCAGATGTAGAATTCCATAAAATAAAGAGGGGGGGGAAGTGTTTTGACTGCTGCTTGTAAGGATTAGCAACATTAAAACTATTTTTATACTAATCTGAAGCACACTAGGCAGATTACATGCTGTAGCTTCTTTAGAGAGGCTACTGATTTCTCAGGAGTTCCATTTAGGATAATTTCTACTAATTTTGATGCACTGCTGTGTACACTCTGGGTGTATATATATTGCAAAATCCAAGAAAGTTTAGTGTTTCAATCTTAGTACACAAAATACATTCCCTTGAATTTATTTCCATCTCCTGCCAAGGATACTGTGTTTTTTTAACTTCACCCCCAAAATCTGTTTCCATTGATGGAAAAAAGTCACATCAACAGTCTTGCTTTCTATAAAGACCAAAGCTGTAAAAGCAACTCTGAATTTAGATAGCAAAAAACTGTTCTGCACTTTAAATGAGAACTCTGCAAAATGCCAGACAAAATAAATAAATAACCTTAGTTTGTTAATTTCCCTCTTGGTTAATTAACACCTATAAATGACCTTTAGCATTGACAAGTCCAACTTCATCCAGAAAGCCAAGGTTTAAGAATATCTATCCAAATAGGATTGATTACTGATTACGGCATTGTGAGGAGCACAATTCAATCTGATTTTTTTTTCTCTTTAAAGGCTGGAAATGTATTCCTGAGTAAGCTGATGTGACTGCCAATGAGGTAAAATGCAGAGAGTCATTACACTATAATGTTGATGTTACCACTTCCCCATTTATCTGAAGCACAGAACACATATCATTTTAGACTGAAATTAAACCTTGCCAGAAATAATTTTTCTTTATATTGTTGGAATTAAAAACATATTGAATTGATCCATTAAGAAAATTCTATGCTCTCTATCTTTGTGTTTTTCAGACTGTCTGCATCCTTAGGCAATGAAACAATTTTTACAATTGTAATAAAACAAGTAAGTGTTGACTTTAAGTTAAGAAAATTGTTGCTTGAATGACTAAATACTTCAGCAAACACAATAAATCCTTCCAAGTTTAACATAGAGATAAATCCCATGCTTGAACAGGTACATAAATTTCACACTTTTTCTTATGCAAGTTTTCCTAAACTTATTCCAGTTTTAGTTTTTTGCTGAGTGTTTATAGAGCAGGTCTGCATCTCTAAATTTTAATATTGGTTCATTCAAAAAGCATCTACCATTAGGAAGGAAAACTAAAACTCTACCATTAGAAAAAACAAATTTATAGTATGAAGTACAGCAGTAATATTGTTCTCCAGCAAAATATACACCTGTAGAACTTATCTGTATTTCAATGAAGAGAGGACTGATAAAAGAGTCAGGCTCATGTATTTCTTGCTTATTTTTGGACATATGAGTTTCAGTTTGGTAGTGTAATTTCGGAATAATAGATTTCAGTGTTTGCTTTCTCCCAGAGAAAGAAGACACCAGCATCATTGAACTATGTTCTCAACAAGAGTGTTTCAACACGTTGTACAGGCAAGTCTCTAAAATGTTATTTTTATTTGTTTTCCAAGAGCAGCAGAGAAACAATGTGCCATTTAGAACTATTTTCAAACAGTATTTCAAACAATTCTTTCCTAAAGCAGAAAAGGCTGCAGACTTATTACCTCTCAAGCTTGCAGAAATAGCACAATTGATAAATTTAGTTTTAATTTAATTTTAAAATTTTAATTTTTTAATTTTAATCTTATAATTTTAATTTTTAACTTTTTTATATTTTGTTCCAGCAAGTTGGATGCAAATTTCTTTTTTTAATGTTCAAACCTTTAATCTCTCAAATGTAATATATCTTCTACTCTCAAAGGCTATTTTAGACTCCCTTTGGGACTCCTCTTGGGTTCCTAATGCTACATGCCCTACCTAACATGTAACCATTATTGTCAAGCTTGTGAAAACAGGAAGATGCTCGAATACACAGAGGAGGAATGAACTGAGCACTGAGTACTATCACAAAATATTACCTACAGACAACAAGTGTCTTATCATACAAAAGTATGCAGACCAATCTCATCCCATGGTAGAAGACAGAGACAGTAAGACACAGACTCCACAGAATGGTACACCTAAAACTACATCTTAAAAATTATGTCAACTTTTTTTTACAGTGTAGTACTCCATTTTACTACTTGTACAGGTGTGAGAGGTGTGTTTTCCCGTGTTCAGTTTCCAAATTCATCCTTACTGGCCAGGCTGCATGTTGGTTACTGCTTTAAACATGGTTGTTCAGTCCACAGAGACAAAATCTCTGTGTCAACACTATTGTTGAAATAGCCACATACAAAAAATTTAACATTTACTAAAAGCCTAATACATCCCCAGAATCTGGTGAATTTATGTAACACATGTAACACTCATGCATACTTCCCTATCAGTTTACTACACTAAATAATTTAATTTTAAACATCTGTGAGAATTATTTATTAGTCATAAGTTGTTCAGAATTCTTAAGAGAAAAATTCTGTTACTAAAGGGTTCATCTTTGTATCAGGTAGAAGAGAAAATAACCTTACACCACAAACATTCTGGTTCCATTTTACTCTATTATTTTAAAATGCATGTTACAAAGATGAAAATAATAAAAGGCCTTTTTAAATCTAGTAATGGTACACATCACCTGTCTCTGTCAATGAGACATTTAAAAGCATCTCTTTATCAGAAACACAAATCAATACACTCAGGGGACTGCAATAACTGCTTCAAGCAACTTGTATTATCATTTCACTCCTGATGTTCCTACTCAGAGCAACTTATTATGAATGGCGTGAAAATGGCAACCTGTCACAGTTGATTTTTTTTTCTAAACCTTTGCAATAATTTTTTCCTTTCTTAATATAATTATCTTCTTACTAAATACAGGTCTAGGTTGTAAGGTACAGCCCCTAGCTGAAGTTTTATTTCTTTAAAATTCAGAGTGCTCCCCAACTTACATTAGAAACATTACTGATTAAGTGAAGAGCTATTTGCTTTGTTTAGAACTGAAAGAATCTTGTAAGAAGGAAGCACTGAAACTTCTGGTATCTACTCAACAGAAAAATCTCTTAAAAATGTTTTAGTTGCTTGCAAAAATCCCAGAAAGAGTGTTCTGGATATTGACTGGAACATCAGTTATCTTGTTCTACCACCACTGGTAAACTGAATAAACTTCAGTCTGCTATAAGCGCTCCTTAAAACTACTGTGTACCTTCAGCCAAATATTTTACAGTAAAATAATCTCAGAGAAGTGAAAATTAATATTTAGCTGTGAGACAGAATTATAAAGGTCTGAAATGAGCATTGACACTTCAAAGAAAATGCCCCCATTACTACCTGTAACAATCCTAGCTAAAGGAAAAATAAATTTACTTTCAAAAGGAGACTGTGACAGAATTCACTTCTTGTGCCAAAATTCAAGGCAGCAGCATACATGAAACACATCACAGTAAAAACTTTTAGATTTTTGGGTTTAGGTACATCTCTTTTTAAAGTTTTCTGAGAACAGAATCTGGGAATCCCAGAGTAAGACTAACTTACCTTATTTTTTGGATTGGATGTATTCATTACGCTTCGTGTTTCCTTGCCTGTGTAAATAACAACACCAATTACAGTTCCTGAAAAACAAACAAAAACCCAGAGGTGTCAAGTAAAGGAGAGAAAATTTTCTCTAATTAAACCTTGCACTAATTTAGTTCCTTAAATTAATCAACTGTATGAAAAAACCCCAACATTTATGCATAACACTGTGAGTGCTGTTTTTCAGAATGTAAATGAAGATTGAATTTAACTTCTGCAATTAACATCCATAAAGATGATAACATGCTTTCTTTCTTTTTTATGGAAACAATACTTCCAATGGAACTCGCTAGAAACTTGTATTTGAATTTAAAATTTCCTCTAACTGTTTTCAGAAGTTAGGACAGCATAAATAACTGCACAGGGAATAAAAAAATTAGGAAAGTGGTGCTGAACACCAACTGCCTGCTATCTCTGCCGTCTATAATGACGTAAAATCTGGTTCAGCCAATTAATTACTTTGATTAAATGTTATACAGAAATATTCCCTTCATTAGCTTATAAAATTTCTAACTTTTAAATTATATTTTAATTATCTTTTAGCCAATTTTTACAGCATGGTATAGGAAAATTTGGCTTCACCATCACTAAATAAATTTTGATATTAAACAAAATTTTATTCTTTTATCAATATGTCACATAACACTTTCTAGCATAAAAAAACTCCAGAAAAATTTTAAAAAGTAGGAGTATTACATGTTTGTCTGACATTAACTTAATTTGTCTTTGGCAACTAGAACCACAGGTAAGATCTGCTACCACTACTCTTTTAGTGGAACAGGTTGTAAAAAATTGAAGAAACACCCAAAGACAAAAAAGATGATAGTGAAAGATGTCTGCATTTACTCAAAAATAAGAATGTGTCCTGGTTTAATCCCAGGCAACTAAGTTTTATGCAGCTGCTTACTCACTTCCTCCCTAGAGTACCAACCAATCCCTCCTGTCCAAAAAAAACCCCCATCACAACTAACGGGTTGAGATAGAATGGTTTAGTGATTGAAACCAAGTAAAACATAACAACAATATTAGTAATACTTGTGATAATATTAATGATTATAAATACTGTAATGAGAAAAAAAAAGAAAAACAAACCAAACAAATCCCCTCCCCCCAAAACCCCTCAAAACCCAAAAAACAACCCCAAAGACCCAAGTGAAACAAGGGATGCATAGTACTATTGCTCACAGCCCCTGATCAATGTCCAGGCCACCCCAAAATTCCTCCAAGAGTCACTAATCCATAATTTCTGAACCCTTTCTATTGTCTCCAATCAATGTCCACATATCCCTTTGGGGGACTTTATTTTGGAGTGATCCTGACCTGACATCTGTCTAATAGTCACAATGCATTGGACAATATGCTGCAGGGAATCTCCTCCTGCACACTGCAGCAAGCTCTGCCTTCATAGGTATTTAGTTCAATAGAATTTGGGGATGACTCTACACTCCAGATGGCTCATTTCTACAAAGCTTCGCTTGGCTAGGCTGCTGCAGCTCAGAAAAAACAAACTGTCCTACTTGTCACATATTTTGCTCCTTGCAAAGTTGGTTTCAAAGGGGAAAGTCAGATAAATTCCATTTTGACTACTGAACTTAGAGCAGAATTTTGGTTAGATCTGACTAAACTACTTCTTATAACAAGTTGTTGATCTTAGATTTAAAACTTTCTGGCATTAGCACAGTATCAGTGGTAACTATGTGTTTCTTAGATCTGAAGTACATTGGTGTAGGGAGCTCCATCCTTCATTTCATTGCTGTCCCACTGTGGTTGCACCAGGGACAGTTCTGGTGTTCAATAGCAGGAACTGAATCCAATCTGGGATTTCTAGAAGCAGAGCTGTAGTGTAAGCCCCAGCTTATTGAAAGCAATGACTCACGTATTTTTTATGTACAGGGCCTCTGCAAACTGGGTCTCGTGCACTAGTGGAGATACCACTAGAACAAACGTGGGCCTAGGAAAAAAAATAAAAGCAGACTAATGATAGTCAGGAATACTCTGAATCCAGTGTGTGATTATATCAATTTTGGTATCTCCCAAGCACTACGTGAACTGTACAAAAACAAGGGTGTACTTAAATTAATTAAAAGTTGTAGGCAGGAGCTGGCAGAAAATGCTGCTTTTGACAGGTGTGCAGTTATAGAAATTGTTCTGATTTTATCTAAAGTGACTTGACAAGACTGACATCTGCCAAAATGATGATGCAATTTCAATAATACAAATATTCTCTTAATAGGCATCTCAGCAGGTTTCTCAGAAAGCTGCATTATCTTGTTCAGCACTTGAACCACACTGATCATTACCACAAGTGGAGAACAAAAAGCTGAAGTCTATACTGTAGTGGACTTTTAGAGGCTTTTGAAAATTTAACTGCTAACTTTCCTCTCTCCCTTTCTGAAATGAAACCTGCCAAAGCTTTCAATAAACACAAACACCACAGTCATTGATGCCACAAGCACAAATGATCTGAAAGACAAGTAATTTAATTGAGGTAAACTAAGAGGTTTTCAGAATACTCAGTGGTTTAAGTTATTTGTTTATATTTAGAGGTGTTTTCCTCCAGGGACAGTAGTTTTTGCAAGTTTTCACTAACCAAAATTTCCTTTCCTTCAGGCATTGTTATTAATTCCACAGTGATAACACAGATATTAAGAATGACAGAGACTTTGTGGCTTACTGCTACTTTTAAAAAACCTGCAACAATACTGCCTGAAAGTGGAAAAGTCAGAATATTTTTCCTGTCTCTCTTATTAAAGAATAACAAAAGGATGACTGCATGCTTTGGACTTGAGAAGAAAGGCTTTTAATTTCCATCACTGCCAGAGACTTCCAGTGTGATCCAGGCACGCTAATCTTTGTCCTTTATAGGGTTGGGATAAACTTCATACAGATGGTCACCAGATCTCTGTCAGAGCTCTACAGCAAAGGGCAGAAAACCCTGCAGATTGGGTTACAGGAGGAATCTCCATTTAGATATCTAAACTACCAATTTTGAAACTGGGTATACATTAGGTATGGTAAAATGGATTTTTTTTCTTCCTCATTTAGTTTATTGTTATTTTAAAGGGTAAAAAGACATACTAAATCCATGGAAAGTAAACACCTTCCAAATGTACAAATTTGAGTAATCTCACTCTTATGAACAGCATATTTTGATGTTCCATAAAAAATGACATGGAATAGTTTATTTTTGAGTTGTTTGGAATGACACAATTTTGTTGAATCAATTTTTTGGTTCCCAAAATTCATGAAGAAAATAAAAAGTCTCATATTAAAGCAAATACTTTTCTTGTCACTTCTACTGCTTTAGCAATAGGTGCTTTTTTTTCCTCAGTAGAATCCATTATTGTTGTATTCTGATATTCTCATGAGCTTTGGTAATCTGCATTCAAGATGCAGTTGATAAGATTTCTTGAAACCTTTATACATTTAAATTTACTGTTACTGATCTGCAAAATAATTGATTTGTGGTCTCTCTCTTCTAGAACTGTCAGGGCATCAGCAACCAGAGCTCAAGTTTTCTGAGGTATTTCCCCACATAATTCCCCAAACACTTTTCCCAGCCTAACCTTGACCCTCTGTATCACCTTGACAAATAGCAATGGCATCTATCCTGGAGACAGTGGGCTATCCTACCTGATGCAATGTGGTTTTTGTAGTATGTCAGAGTAGTATCGGGAAATTCAGCATCTATTAATCACTGAGAGGAGAGCCCCCTCACCCAAAAATTGTCCTGTATGTGCTATACAAAACTGTTTTAAAAATTAAATAAGGCTTTGTATCTGCAGCTCAGGTACATATTCATATTAATATTCAGGTACATATTCCTGGCTGTCAGTGATGTAGCTCTGTCTCTGCTCCCGAGATCAACACCATCAGTCAGTATTATGCCAAGATACTAGTGCTAGGTTGATCCAGAACACTTTGTAAGAACCTACAAGGGGCTGAAAAGGGCCTAAAAGGCCCAATGAATCACACATTTGCTTGGCTTAGTAAGAGATGATGTCCAGGCTGCTTAGAGAGCACTGAAGGAAGCAGCCCTCCAAGACTCATACTGCAGAGTCTTAGGGTAAATAAAGAGATGTACAGGAAACATTGCAGGGAAGAACTCTACCCCCCACTGCCTGGACTCAAGCCTCAAACCCCCTTTCTTGAAGCCAAGTGGAATAGTAATAGAATGATTATGTTTGCACACAGCCTTTTTTGGTGAAAAATACCCACGTGTAACAGAACTGTGAACCTAGACAGTATGGGCACTAAAACTCTCACAAGTGTGGGTGAGGTAGCTGTCTATTGAGTAGAAAAACTGCACACTCTCACATGCTACAGGCTGTTTATTCTGTTTTCATGGAATCCTAGTGTCACTTGTCTGTAGAAGCTGGGAACAAGCATATTCTTCCACTGTATTTTTCAGATATAATTAAGGACTGTGACTGATTATACTAGGGGAGGAAATGCAGAGATGCCTGCAAACTTGTGTAGGCAGAGTCCACCTCTTATATCCTTCTATGGCAGATTTAAGCAAGGCAGCTTATATGTGTTTACAATGCAGTCAGACAGTGACCACCATTTTTATTAAGATTTTCAGTTGTCACAAATGTTGGAAATTCAATAATGAAGTATACTTTTAAAAAAAAACCCAAAGAAAATTTAATTAGCTCAGCATCAAGTATTCTTAGTTATGTACATTCAACTTGAAAGGGAAATGGAAACAACTGAATGATATATCAGTTATCAACCAGATGTAGAACACCTTAATTTTAACAATTTGATAGATGTTTTACTCATGCTCTTCCTCATGACTATATGTACAGTGCACCTCTAATACCTTACAAATGCCTTATTAGATAAGCAACAGGCTGAAGGCAATAATTTCCTACTTTTTGCTGAAGGGCTAATCCTATCAAAATGCTAAGATTACATCTACAGAGGTCCTGAGTAATTCTTAAAATCTGGATTTTTGCCCTACAGTACAAGGAGTACTTACATGAGAGAAGCACATTACCATGGTATTGTAGTTAATACATGAAATGAAGTAAATGAAATGAATGATATGGCAAAGGTTAGATATAATTAATGTCACAAAATCAGTTACTGACAG
The DNA here is from genome assembly GCA_034336665.1 of Luscinia megarhynchos. Classification (NCBI taxonomy): domain Eukaryota; kingdom Metazoa; phylum Chordata; class Aves; order Passeriformes; family Muscicapidae; genus Luscinia; species Luscinia megarhynchos. Next base: position 10,443,263 of record JAPFBE010000002.1, read on the forward strand.
AATTTTTTTTTTGTCTGGTACTTTAATTTAAGCTATCTTCTGTGTGCACACCATTACACCATTTTTAATTTCTTGATCACATTATTTTTCCCTTCAGAGGGGGTTGCAGTCTTGAAGAGCCATTCAATATTTTTTACTTTGTATTATTCAGTGAGTTTGCCCTTAGTCTGCCTTAAAGTCTTATTCCACTGTTAAAAACTATGTTCCAACAATAGAATTATCTTTTCCTATGTTTTTCCTCTGCCATCATTAATAATGAGCTAAAGTCCTTCACACCTAATTAAACTTTCACAAGACTCATCAGTAGTAAAAACCTCAAACTTATCCTAAGGTATAAATTTTAAGGAGCACTGTTTCCATTAATATGGTGCCAAATTTAGATAGCAGATCAAGAGCAATCAGTCAATAGCTACGCTTCTAAACAAAAGTCATCTGCTGTGGAACTGAAAACATAAACAGCTCTCTATTCAAATTCTAATGTACTGATTCAGAATTCCTGACTTTGCAAATGCATACTCTGAGTGCAGTTTTCCTCCATACATAGATTTGAGGAAAAGGAAACTCAAAACAAGTTTACACAGTATTGAAATTTATAATTCACGAGAAGCATTTTTTATACAAAGTTAAACATCTTGGCTACCTAAGTTAAAAACCTAACTGAGAACAATTTTAGGAATTTGACCAAACAGTTTTAGAGAAAACAGTTGTCCAGTGCAATCAAACCAAACAACACCAAGAATCGAAGAACATTACTATCTTTTCAGCACTCAGGAAAGAAGTGTTCAGTCACAGACTCCTTTGCTACCTCCTCAGAATTAATCTCTTCCCCACAGCCTTCCAAGCAAGCTTCTCACTTATGTAAGAAGCCTTCACAGTAGGGACTAACTTTATGATTTAGCTGGAGACTCTTACTTTCTTCCCATTTCTTGTATGTTCCCAGTTGCTCCATTTCCCCATCTTAAATCCTAGTTCCCTTCAAAAATCAGGCTCTCTCAATTCCTTATTCTCACTCTTCATGCAGAATAATAACCACAGCCCTTTTGACTTAAATAGCGCAAAAATGAAAGAAAATACACTTCTGCTCTAAAAATCAAGAAGTTACAATGACTTGGTCTAAATACAGCATCCAGGTATTCATGTGTACTCATTTATAATATCTAGAACATATATGAAACAGTATTAATATATAGATCCCAGTATTTTAAAATTACATAACTTTATAACTTATTTGCTCTTTCTGATTAAGATGTTGCCTAACGGATCAAATACAGAGTATTTGCCACAGAGTATATATAAAAGAAAAACTCCTAAAAAATGCAAAACCACCCTTGCTTTTCAGCAAGAGAAAAGCATGCACTGTGAGCTGAACAGAGCACCTTACAACTTAAAAGTTTTAATTGAATCAAGAAGGTCAGTGACTTCGGTGGGCTTACAAGGCACTGCAGCAAAAGATCGAAATTTAAGTTAAAAAACCCCCAAAGCTATTAGGGAGGATTAAAAATGTATGAAAATATTTTGAGAAGTGTGATGCAACTAATAGGAAGGCAGAAAAGCAGCAGTTTAATAGTCTGGAGGATAAAAGTATTTTACAATGTGAAATATTAATGGCTTTTGAAAAATATGGATGCACTTCCATGAAAGTATTTAGATATATTAGCAGCTTTGTATTGCAGCACTTACCCGAAGCAACAACAGTGCTTGCCCATAATGTATTTTCTATGCTTAGACTTTCATGAACTGCAGGATCACTGTCTTCCTGTGAAAAATAAGAACAGCTAGTAAGTAAATCACCATCACAAAAAGTGAAGAACCATGTCAAACCATCTGAATAACTGGATTTTTGCGTCCTTGTATCAATCACTGTATAACAGCATTAATTGCATATACACAACTTTCTAAAAAGTGAAATAATGTTTGAAGTTCATATTACTTCTGTAGAATATTAAAAGAACTAGTCAAATGTGTTTTAAAAGTAGCATATTTTTTTCTCAGATCTATCAAACTGCAGAAGAGTATGTTATAGCATGCAGTTAAAGTGTGTTATGAACACTAACTCAAAAAAATTAACACCTTGTTCTGTATTTAAATCATCTCTAATTCATAAAGCAAATTACAGTCATCATTTTGCAAATGATCAATATTTTACAAACTTCAGGGAAAAATATTTAGACATTTAAAATTAAATGCAGGCTTGTATTATCTTACCACAAAATATATAGTCCTTGGGAAAATACTTCCAATAGAAAACTGCTTCCATGATTACCCTAAACTTCCCCTTTTTTTTCCTCCCCTCTCTCCTCCCAAGCAATAATGATCTGCAGATTGTAAACAGACAATCTCTCATAATCAATTTGGAGCATGTACAGATTTGTTACTCATTAGCAGCTGTGAAATGTGCTGTTTACAACTAAAGGAAACTTTAGGAGGTAGGATAATCAAGTGTATTTGATCAAATTACAGATTGTCGCTAAACATTTTGCAAGAAAGGGGAGATGACTTATTTATCAAAGTACACAGTAAATTCTGCATGTTGTCATAATCAAAACGCCCATTTTTCATCTCTCTTTTGAAACAACCACCAAGCACAGGATGAGCTGCATAGAAGTTTCTGTTTCCAAAAAAAAGAAAAATCTCCAGCTAAACACGTAAGTTTTTGTGCATAGATCCAGATGTCCCTATATAGAATGGAAACTATGGTTCTTACTTTCTAAGTGAGGAAAAACTGTTGTTTAAAAGGCATGGAGAACCACTCTATCAAAAAGAGAAGGGAAGAGAGGGAGGATATGGAATCAGCCCTGAGAAGAAAACCACAAAGTTTGAATCAAGGTTTATACTCTGACAATACTGGGATTAGCTCAACTGGTTATGGCATGGTGCTAATTATGCAAAGGTTATGGCTTCAATCCCTATTATGGGCCACTCACTTAACAGCTGGACTTGATGGGTCCCTTACAATTCAGTATATTCTGTGATTCTGTGAAGAATCATCAATGTTCTATCAGATTAGCCTTAAATCAAGAAAAAGGAGAATTATTTTTTGATTCTTACCTCCAGAATTAGTACTGCAAGAATTATTTGCTGTACTCCTAAATCTTAATGCTCAGATTCCTGGTTTGATTTACAATTGTTCCCAAATTATTTGGGTTCTCTGATTATTTCTTGTGTTAATTCCAAAAAGAAAGTAAAAAGAACTGGAAAATGTTCAAAAAGAGCAATAAAGGAGGTCAACATAGCTTCCATACTAGATATGACTAAATAAACCTGACTTCTAATAGGGAATATAACAGCCATCTATGAAACAGGCACCTAAAAAGTGAGGATAAATACTGCTTATTTTTACCAAAGAAGAAAGAAGTTACAAATAAAGTCAGCAAAATTAAAATAACAGGCAATCATTCTTAAATATGTACTTAACCTGTGTAACTTCCTCCCATTTCAATGTTATAAGGTTACACAGGCTCAAGGGTGAACTGGATAAGTTTAGAGAAGTAAAATTCATTGCAGGTTACTTACAGAAAAGAGCTCTAATTCAGGAAATTTCCCACATCTTGAGTTAAGAGGCAGATGGCTCTTTTGAGAAGATACTACTGTGTCCTTACTCTAGTTGTATTCTCCTTCCCAGCACTCTGCTTCTGGTTATTGTCAAGAACAGGATACTAAGCCAGGTAAATTCTTTGTTTTTCCTTATTCTTAGCAGATTTTAACACTGAATTGTGAAACTCTTCCATATTACAGGAAGAAATCAAAAGCCCTGCGATGATTGCAGAGAGCTGACAAACAGGGTCAGGAAAAAGTCACTTGTTCAATGTCTACCACTACTACAAGATTTAGCGAAATATCTTCTTTTAGGTCATTCAATATAGGAAAATATCAAATGAGCTCTCTCTCTTTCCCCTCATGCTCATTCACAGAATGGTTGGCCAAGCACTTATCTTCTGCTTATTTCATTATGATACTTTCATTCTTTATACCTTCACCTATCATTTTCAGCTTTCTACAGTTCATTCCATTTCCCAAACACCACACCTTCCATGCCCAAACAGATGATGACTTACCCTTTTTTTTCATTTGTCATAAGTTACTCAAATGAAAAATACAAGGTGCATTTAAGGGTTATGAGCTTAGCTGTTTCACACCATTTTTATTTGTACTTCTGGAGAGATGATAGGGATAGAAGAAGCAGGGAAGGATAAAAACTAAGAACTGCAATTCCTGAGTGAGACCAGACCTGTGTTAAGGAGAAAGTTCTGCAAATTTTCTGACAATAACAGAACAATGTATGTTTCGGGGTAAATGAAATCCATCGCTCACTCTCCTAGCAGAAATTTGACATACAAGGGCTTCTTTGTCCAGCTGACAAAGTTTCCACTTAAGGTCTGCTGGGTTGAATTTCATTTGGCAGCTGTATGTTTCTTGGTCTTTGAGTTCTGAATTAAGTTCATTACCAGAATAATGCAGTTCAGTATTATATTCAAGCTTCATATTCAAGCTCAGCTTTTTAATCCATGAGCAGCATTGATCATAGATGTTTAAATTGTCTGTAGTTTTTTTTTCAGAAATTAACCCGTAGCTCTTGCATGGGCAGAGAGAAAGGAAAGATGATCAGTGAAATAAAAATTGAATATAACCCATTCTCAGTCCTTTCATAATTAATTTCATAAAGTCCTTTCAGGAATTCATAATACAGCTGACCAAGGATTATGACAAATTTCAGGGAGTCATTTAAAAGATTTAAAAGCTATAATTTCTTAGATTTTTTTTTTTTTGTAAAGAACAAGAGAGGTCTTTGAGACTAAATACCTAATCCTTGAGTGAATCAGTGTACCACTTCTATTTGACCTTTTCTATCTCTATTCCTGCATGACAGGATGCAGTACAACAACCCCCATTAACTTTTGAAAGAAAGTGGAAATATACATTAATTTTATTGAATCAGTGAAAGAGATTCCTTCCCCAACCCAATTCCACAGTTCATTTTTCTGGCTATGTTCCTTTTACTGTCATGTGTTTTGAACAAGTTCAGATCAGGTTCCATACACATTAGCTCCTTGGTCAAGCTGTCCGTGTAATTGTTACTGCCAGCATAAAGGAAGAGGAGTCAAAAGGATTTCAAAATGTAACACCATTCCCTTCAGTGGCAACCTAGAACTAAGCCAGATTGGAATGAACACAACCATTGCTTAAAAACAGGCAATTCCTTAGCAGCAAACATGAATTTAAAAAAAACGACTTAACATTCTCTCTACTAAAATGCAAGACATAGCCAAGAAACCATCTGTATAATTAGCGTCAGGCCAGAGATTCTACTCATAAATGAATACAGCTCCATTCACCAGGTTTTGCATCAGGGTAGGGTTTTTTTAAGCACCTAACAAGATGCTATATTAAAAAAAAAAAAAAATATATATATATATATATTATACAATATGGTTCTGTAAGAAATGAAAAAAACCCATTGAAGTAGTTGAATCAAACTCAATGGCATTTGTTTTCTAAGATTGCTATTAAAATACAAAAAAATTAAGACATATTTCCAATGTAAATGAAGAGACTATGGAGACAGTATAGAGATGCAATATAGAAGAAATAAAAGGAAAATGTTCTTAAGGGTATAGTGAAAGAAAAATCCAAAATTAAAGAAAAAAATAGCCAATGTTAAAAGCAATAGAGACCTCCCATGATTCTGTACAGAAATAAGCAGAGGTTAAATAATACTGGCTATGCCATACACACTGATGTAATGCTCTAGAATATTCTTTAGTCTCTAACTGGTAAAAGTTAAGAAGTATGGTTAGCTTTTATTGTCTTTTTACAGATTTTCAGCATTGATAAAATAGCTCCCTCATTTATCTAGTCTACAAAGGAGTATGAGACAGAAGAGCAATTCTAGAAGTTACATCTCTTTACATCCTTGTTGTATACACCACTATCAAAAATAAGCTCAGCCAAGGCATGGATGATGCCCTCAGAACAAATAAAGTTATTCATAAATTTCCACAAAACACTAATTTAGCTTATCTATTGTTTTTTGATAGGCTGTCTAGTAAATGTGAAAGGAGGAGAGGAATTAATTTATGCCATTATTTAAGAGTCAGACATGATCATTCAAGGACACACACTCACTTTCATGTACTGATTGCATGTAACACACCACAATCTATGGAGAACAATGGAAAACAACTTCATGTGAAGTTGGCAGGCATCACTAGAATACAGCAAAACTTTAATGCCTCCTGACATGATTATGCAGCTGTTCTGCAAAAAGTATCTTCTGTCAGCTCTCGGGTTTTTTGTGGATAGATTTTTACTTAGGCCTTGCTCACTCAAAAACTCCAGCACTATGCTCCCAAGTTTCTGGTTTGTTTTTTTACGGACGTACACTTTTTGAAATTATCTAAGTTTGTCTTTTACATTGTTAGTGCTCTGTCTCCATAATGGAGAGAAAAAAAGAAAAAGAAAAATCAATGTGCTATTACCCTGTCAACCTACCCTTGCAAGAATTCTTTGAACATCAATGCTTAAGTAGAAAAAATGTATGCATTAGCATCACTAAGCACACTAATTTTTTTTTTTTTGCTTTAACATAAAATAGAAATTAGACGCAAGAACTGATTTATTGTAAGAAGCAAGGGCTCACAGCAAAAGCACAAAGATAAATCAGTAAAGAAGTGTCCTAAAACATTTCACTATGCACACAACTAACAAAAACCAACCTTTGAAAAATCTCTAGTGTGAGTCACTGTGAACAGAATTTGAGGGAAATGCCCTCATATGCTTTACACAGAAGTTCAGTTTAAACTATCCTTGCTACTAAACACCCAAAAAACCATATATGCAATCCTGAAACCATAAACTGCACCACAGTTATTTACACATATTGGGGTGTTTGAATCATACAGCTCTTAAGACACATACAAACTGAACCCACAACATGAATGAGTGTGATGATTTCCCAATGTCTTGATTACTTCTACCAGAGTTGTTAAGAAGATTCCAAAGACTTCAATATATACGTAGGAAAGTACACACTTAACCACTTGAGAGGAATATTATGAATTTACAGCTGGTAATAGAAGTTTCATTTGGACAACTGGTCAATACAAGGTTTAAGTAAATACTGTTGCTTACTGTTTTAGAAGGTGTGAGCAAATGACATTTACTTTGCAAGCAGCATGGACTATGGAATTGGTATAAATTGGTCGTCGAGAGTCAGTGACAGCAATATGTCATTCGTCAGAGTATTTACAGTTGTGAACTGGAATTCCAATTACAGAACAAAATCTATTACTGACTTGAGTCACGGGTAAAAATCCTTCTCTTTACCTCCCCAGCAGTTCATTCTCTCAAATTATTTTAGAAACAAACAACCAAGAGGAATGAGTCTAACACCACTGAGTTTGGCTAAAACAAACAGAACAAATCACTATACCTGCTAACATACTGCTATAAAACTGTAAGTGCATTTAAAAAAAATAATTACTACATATTAGGACACTGCTTACAAGGGTCAACTTGAGCAGGTCACCTTTTGAAAACAACAGAAACAAGTCATAGATATTATTGCATTGTTATTTTCATAATCAGTTTTGAATAGAATTATCTCTGGAGATGAGATTCAATAAAAGCTTTTAATTTATTTTTACTTTCTGAGAAAATTGAACTTTGGAAGTACAGAAGAAATGCTAGGAACACATACTGCACATAAACTAGCAGATGCATTGTCCCAGGCTACTGTTATTATTCATCTTGTAAGTTATTGATACATGAACAATACATCAGATTTCTGGAAACAAAGGATATTGTTCATTAAGAGTTTCACATAAAAAGATTAAAGTGATGTCAACCAACAAATATTCAACTCTCCAATTCTGATTTTTTTAGTTATTCCTTAGGCATTAGTTTTCTGCAATACATGTTTAACAAGATATCTTTTATATGCAGTATTACCATGGCAGGAACATAGGAAAAAATACTGCTGTTAAGACAAGGAAAGATCTGACACTATGTGTAGTTGACACTACGTGTAGGACTGAGGTATTAAAGAGGGAAGTAGAACTTGTATTTACATGGACTACTCACCCGTGTGAAGGTACCCTCAAAACTGTGGATATCCAGCTGTGGCTTCTGAGCATAAACATATGCATTGATTGAAAAGAGATCCTGTAAAACAGAATAATGCACTTACTATTATTTAAACTTAAATATAATCCTGTATTTTGAAGACCTGGTAAAGATTTCAGTTTATGACCCCCACCAAGCCACCCCAAACTAAGCTCATACAACTTTTACCCAACTAAGAAACATGGTGGTTTTTTTCAGTACATCTTGCTATAGAGGAATCAGTTTCAAGTTGATATCCTAAGTGTGTTGATAGTTCAAACACTAAACTGTTTTACATTTATAATATGAGTTAGATATTTAATCTAATTTATTTTCTTTTAACAACCCCATTTTAATTTATAATAGTGTAATCTTAAAATATTTTCCAGGTATTTTTCCTTTTCAAAAAAATTAGGAGCGGGGAAGGGTTGGTTTGTTTGTTGGTTGGGTTTTTTAAATGAAATGGGGAAAAAAAAGCCCTTTCCAGCAAGGACAAAGCCAACTGAATACAAGAGGAAATTAAATGGGTTTGAGTTCTCTTGAATGCTCTAGCACCTCTGTGAAAGTCCCAAGAGAAAACCCTATCAGCTTCAGGAAAGCCTGACTACATCAACAGGATTACTCAAATGTTTAAACTCAGGGATACATCAAAACTAGACTGATAAAATTTGGTCTAATATATGTGGTACTACCACTCATGACAGCAAACAATCCACAAATGTTCCTACCCTAAAACTAAGAAGAATAGGAAACTCCTTAGACAGTACAGTAGCAGCCTTTATAAACAGGTGGCAGTATAGTATAAACAAAAGAAAAAAAGATCTGATAAATCTGGTGACTGTTAGATCTTAAGAGCTGTCCCTAGAGGTCTGGGGAGGTTCCATCTTAAAACTCTAAAACAATTATTGAATCAGATAATTGTTCTACAATATCCACCTTCCACAGAAAAAATACTAGAGACTAAAACCCTGATAAAAGGGACTTTTTTCAATCATAAAAGCAAAATTTTGGTGCTTTTTAGATGGCGAGAACCAACAGCAGCAAAGGGATTTCAAAAGGAGTTGAGCATTCATGCGTGGATACACAACAATCCAACTTCTACTCTGGAGAAGAGCAGATGCTTGATACCAAATCCCAGTTGATCTAAGAATTCTAACCTCTGATCAGATGCAAGGCTGTACACCTTCTCACTCTATGCAGCACCTAATTATTTGGGTTATCTCCATCCCTAGATGAATCTTGCAAAAGGCTAATCAAACACCACCTCTGGGGACCAAATTATATGGGTACAATACCCTGTTCATGCTAGCTAGAATGTGCTGCCTTCCAAAGCAGAATTAATTCTACAGCCTCTTTCATGGACATATAACCACACCTTGGCTCAAATGCTACTTTTAAAAGTAGGCCATTATTTTTTCCCGTAATTTTGAATGTAAGAGTGTTTCACAATTTGAATAATACAAAAATTAACTCAAAGTGCAATTGTATACTCATGTTAATGTCTTAAATTTCAACATTTATATCCATTAGTTTCTCTGATACAATGGCTAGATTGATGAATATCACAATATTTTTGCTTTTCCTTATCAAAATGAATGTTTTCTTAAAATCTGAAGTACATTTATGAAATGTTTGACTTTAGTTTACAAAATGTGTAGCTCTATTCATAATGAATTGTGTTTATATTCAGCAGATAAGAAATCTCTCATAGCTTGCAAAAAATATGCATACTTTAAATTTCATATGCTTTTTAGAACATGAATGAAATCTGAACACTGAATCTCACAACTTATCTTTATCTTAAACCACTAGACATTTACTGAAGTCTATCACATGAAGTTCATTCATTGCACCCTTGTTCTTCCAACCTACTTTCAGCGGCTTCACAAGAAATAATTCATATGAAACTAATACACACGCGGTGTCCTATATCTTCATCATTCACTTCTCTCCAATCTGTTATCACCTACAATTCAGCTAATCTAAGCTATTATGTGCTTTATTATGCAAAGAAAAAAAAAGAGTCTTTCAGTAGTGGATAACACAGAAGGAAACTAATACCACACACATGCTCATACACACAATAAAAACTGCTACTGAAATGCGTCAACTTCTCTCTTTTCAAAGAAAGCCTTAGTGGGAAGCAAAATTAAAAGAAAGTAGAAATATCCACCTTTTTAAAGAGAATTGGCATTTGTACAGTAATATATTTTCCTTGTTTCTAATATTTCTAATTTTTTCTACTGCAATCTTGATACATTTCAAATGCAAAAATTTCTACCTACCACACTACTTTAGTGTCTTTTTATATTTTAGTTCCCCTTTTGTATTTCTGATTTAACACCTAAATTTCTGTTCTCCTTTTCATCCTTTTTGAATTTCAATTATGAAACAAACTTACTTATATTTGTAAAAAACTGAGATATGCACATTCATTTGCATTACTTTGAAAAGCAACAAGCCAGAACTGGCATAGTTATTCCAGAAGTGCATGGAGTTTTTTTTTGGAAAATTTAAAAAATGTTTGCTCTGTTGGAAATCTAGGGTGTTAGCTCATTGACATTTCATTAATGAGTAGCAGAAAGACATAAAAGTATATTAGTTGTGCTCAGTAGATTTCTGAAGTATTGTTTTCTTTATTAGGGTAAAGAAAAGAGTTAAAGATTCTTATTTTCTGTAGTCAAGTGTTCTGTACTCCAACTGGTCACCATTCTCACACCAATAAAACATGGCAGTTTTATAATATGAGGTAAAAAAAGAAAAACTAAGAATAATACAGTTACATTAGACAAATTTCCTATGAACTCCATTCAACAACCAGCAAAGGTTACTGTAATACAAAGATGTTTCTGGTTTTCTTTAGTTTGGAAGCTTGCATTTCTTCTCTCAATGTCTTGAAAGAAATCATGAGAGTGACTTTAACAAGGAGACATCAGGATTTGTAAGCAACAGTACATGTAAATATAATTTCTGCTCTCACTAGGCAGGAAAAAATTACCTTGTTAGGTTATGTCGTTCCTTTCCCTTGTATAAAAGCAGGAGAAAGGTAAATTACCTTAAACAATGGGTTTGATTCTGTTATTTTTAGAAAAGCCAACTACTTTTTATTAATGATTTAACTAACGAGGGATTTGTGAAACTCAGCTTCAGTAAAGACTTATTTTCATGCTAACACAGTGAACTGCTGCTTCACTGAAGCCAAATAGTTCTACTGATACCTTCAATGGAAACAGTATTCTACATCTAAAATTACATCACTTTTAGATGCAATAAGGTCAAATGACCTCAATTATTTTCTTACTCAAGACAAAAAGACATGTTTGGGTGGGGATTGTAACAGTTCTAGATTAAAAACCTGCATGAAAGACTTGAATCTCAAGTTTAAAAAAATATTCTTATAAAACAGTAGATCAGCTTTTCTTAAGAAATTGTTATGCATTTAATTATCTCATACTTTAAAATTTTAATTGAGAAGAATGCATTTCATTCTTCTACGTTGCAAGTCAGAAAATGACTTTGTGATGGTACAATAATGAAAATGTTCTCTTTTGCATTTTGCAATTTAAAAATCACCACAGTTATCAATAACATAGAAAACCTCCTCTATTAGGTCAAGGGCAACATTTGTTCACCTTACTTAAAGATCATTAAAATACATTCTTAATCATAACGATGTAGTTCATTGCAAATAAAATTGCCTTTGGTTCAATAAAACTAATTAAATGTAAATGGTATTGTTTACTGCCGTATGGATCTTCTGATATAAATCAGCAAGTCACCATTTATTGAAAATTACCGTGACCTCACTTCTGTTAATAAATACAGCTGATCACACAAGGTAGAGAAGAATGCTTCACAACTCATGTATTGCCAGAACTGTTCCACCTATAACTATGAAACTGCAAGAAACCTAATCTAGGTGTTACCATATTTGCTGCCCAGCCATCATTAAATGACTTGCTGAAATTTTAATTCTCTGATCACATTAAGTGCTTTAGAAAGACAACAAAATCTGTACCAATCGTCTTGGTGGTGTCATCTGTTCTTTAAGAAAAGCTCTGAAGGTCTGCAGGTTTGTTTGTTCTGAGTGTCACAGTGGGTAGGATTACAGTGCTGCTCTAGTGACACAGCTGACAGCTCATGCCAACACAAGATACTCACTCTCCTACCTGAAAGGAGGTTGTAGTGAGGTGGGGATGGGTCTCTTCTCACAGCTAGTAAGTAACCGAAGCAGGGTAAATGGCCCCAAGTTGCTCCAGGGCATGTTTAGATTAGATCTTAGAAAAAATTTCTTCACAGAAAGGGTAGTCAGCCATTGGAACAGGTTGTCCAGGGAAGTGGTGGAATCACCATCCCTGGAAGAGTTTTGAAGGCATGTGGATGCAGCACTTGGGTACACAGTTTAGTAGTGAATACAGCAAGCTGTCCACCAGATTCAACAATCTTAGAGGTCTTTTCTAACCTTAATGACTATGTTTTTACAAGTAAAGAAATCAGAATGAGTGATAATTATGGAGAGCTTCCATCCAACACAAGAGCTAACTGTTCATAGTCTATTTTATGCTCAAATTGCATAAATCATATTTTTAATTATTAAAAATCTATTTCAATATGGAAGTATAAACCGTAGGTGTCAGCTTTGAAACTATATCACAAACACGCTGGAGAAGCCATTGTGGCAAAGCCACTGTGGCAGAGAAGTGTGATGAGTCCCTGGAGGCCACTGTGGGCAGAGGCTGGCTGAAGTAATGTGATCCATCCAGTAACACCCCAGAACACCAGCCAGGGGAAGAGAGGGCAGAGCCACAGGGACTGCACCCTGCTGCTGGGGTTGGCACGGACTGTGCCTGGGAGAAGCAGTCAGGTTCTGGCTCATCACATGCTCCTTGGGAGCTGAGGACTGTGCCACCATGCCAAGCTCCCACAGTGGGCTGGGAGGGCTGGGACCTGGTGGGGACTCTCAGGGCTGGGTTTGGAGCAGGCGCTCCAGGAGAACCGAGAGCCCCACGGCTGCTCCGGGCACGCACCAGCTGCACTCGGATTGCACTGCTGGACACAGCAGCTGGACAGCTCACTGCATGATTCACCTTGCATTTTCTACAGGAAAGGAACCCAACTGAGTGACTGCAATGAAATAATTCTGGAAGCTGCATTCTGACTGCAGAGCCCACATACAAATATATCTTATGACTCTATTATAAAGCAAAAAAATTAAGCTGACAGTTAAATAACTTCATAATGCTATTTTTTGTTAGTTTGATATTCATAGCTTGCTTAATCTCTGAAGTTGTCTCTTCACAGAGTTTCTTTACATGACTGACACTCCGGCATACCACTGTCATTTGAGTAAAGGTAAAAGAGTCTTTGCAGAAATCTAAGAAGTACCAATGTGCTTTTCCACAGGAATGGAAATAGTATACTGTGATAGGCACTGAGCATCATATTTTGTGACAGATACGAGAATCCCTTATAAACCATTTGGATGAATTAGGCTATCACTCCACCAAAGTATGTCACAGACAGATGGGGCTCAGGAGAGAAGCAGATAGATGAGCACTACAAAAAAGTCCAAGACTTGCTGGGAGCAGCCATTTAAAATGAGCTCAATGAAGAACCACCAAGTGTAAGTGGTTTTACCAAACTCCATAGTACAAAAATTTGGAAGCATTTTGGTTTAGTTGGCAGGAAGTATTACATCCAGTGTCAGTTAGTTCAGGATGAAATGTCAGCTTATGCAGACAAAGCCTTGTCTAGCACCTAGCAAGCACCTATAACTGAGTGGTGTAAAAAAGGGCAGAAGCACAGCAACTGCTTTTGGCTTTCACATACTGCTGATAGTCAGGAAAGGTGTTAAGTGGAAGCAGCTCCTGATTAACTGCACTTACAGTACAACTCAGGTTATCACCTACAGCTCAAGAGGGAGAGTATAAAGATCTTGCAAGAAGCCCAAATCAGTTAGTTGGAGGTTAATAGCCCTACGTGGAAACAACTGAGAAATGGTTACTATACTGTACAGTTGACTCCTGTATATTGTTTCCAAGATCCACAAATAACTTCTTGGTGATATCTTGCCTTCCCTCCCCTTCACACCCAAAACAACCACCACCTAAAGGGAACCTTCACATATGCTGGAAGATGAGGCTGCATTCAAATGCAGACATCCCAACTTCAACCACTTCTGATTTACTAGTCTAAAAAAGTACAATCATTTAGTTCTCCAAATCATACTGGACAGATTTAACCATAATTTTGCATTATCTCCATAGATGCCTAATACTTTATTTGTCAAGTCTATTGATAATTGATTTCTTATTTTTTTTAAACAAAGAATATTGTATAAAAATTACAAGACAAAAATTTCATGCTCCACCTAACATGAAAGCTAGAAATGTAATTCCATGCTTTTTCCCAAACAAGAAAAGAGAAAATCTTTAAACATAGATTTGGATTTTTCAGGGGAAAAAAAAAACGCTAATGCAAAAGGCTTTTTTGCTTTTCCAAAAGATAATGCAGAAAGCCTTTGCATTGTAACTTACTCCAGATTTCATCAGCTTCAGTACAGCAAAACTCCTAAACTCAGAATATCAAAATTATAACCAACAAATACATCTCTGAGGCAGTGCTTTGCACAGAATTTGCAACTGCAGTCAGCAATGTTTAAAAAAAAACCAACAAAAACATACAAAACATGACAACTGAGTTGAACACAGGAGTAACTGTTGGAAAAGTACTACTAAATGAAAAAAAATTAAAGAAAGATATAAAGTTGACTGTATTTTAGTCAAACACACCACCTGTGTTCAAAATTTGGATATTTTTTTTTTAATGAGAAAACAAGAGAAGGCCTTGATTAAATGTTAAAAACTACCAGAGAAGCATTATTACAAATAGTAAATTCAAATGCAGGTTATAGAATATTTGTTAAAGTCTGTTCTTGCATCAGAACTCATGACTTCAAGCCGGATTCGGAATCTCTGTCTGGCATGACCAACTTTTGGTTCCAAATCTTGTTCTCAATCCTCTAAAGTGCAATCGCAATGTAACTACTTCTTTCTTCTCCTGCCACTTGTCAAGCCAGTAGTCACAGAATATGAACACAGAAGAAAAACCTCTCCTTTTTGCTAGTATTACTGCAGCAGCTACTATTTCTGTACGTGTAACTGCAGAAGTCCTGCTAAAATCTGGCAGATAATCTCATAATTTTGCTATTGAGATGGAATATAAACAGGCTTCTTAAGGTATATTTGCCTTTAATAAAACACCTAAAAGATTTAGTGTCAAAAAACTAGAAATACTATACAGGTAAATTTCCACAAGCTTGTCACTTGAGTGTGTTTTCAAAGGAGGTTTCCCAATATTGAGCCAACTTGCTGGTAAAACAGAAAGCTTTCTAGTACAAGGGAAACAATTCAGCTTCTTGTAAAGGGGACATTTATACAATTTTATACTTGCTTTTGTAGGTATGTGTCTATTTTGGATGTGTATATATACACACGCACACACATCTGTGTCCCTTTTCATTATTTTAGATTTACTTGTGACATAACACATGTGTGCACTCAAAAAATACCCACATTCAGGCCATTCTTAGAGAGCCCTGATTGCAAGAACCTGCATATTGCATCTAGTCAGACAGAAAGAATGATGGCAACAAAAAGCACTTCACCTTCCAGGAGCAGACTATTGCTTCCCAAGCTCACAAGTATGTGATTAAGACAAGAATAATTTACACTTGCAGTCTAACACTTGGTTGAAAGCACTGTTAACTGTGACTTGCTTCTGGAGAGTTGAATCTCTATGTGGACAACTACGAGAACCACTAGGCTGAAAGATAAAAATCCAGTTGTGACTCAGTTTGTTCTCAATGCAAAACCAGGAATATTTGTATAACCAACTTCTTGTTCAGCATCCAGTGGAATATCTTGTCTTGTTTATTGTAAAAACTAAGGTCCTGGTAACAGGGATTTTTCAATACTTACAGTAATTGTAACAATCTTTTGGATAACATATATAAATGCACACATAGAAGGTAACTTAAAAGCAAACATCATGCTTACCCCTAAAGCTGGCAATCTTTGTGTGCAACTGACAGCAACCTTCAGTTTCCAGTCTGTTTCTCCATCCAGCTGGTCAGTTCGAATGAAACATGAACCTCGAAATTACAAAGAGACATCAAACCATTATTTTAATTTCAAAAATTCAGTTTGGGTTAAAACATGCAGAAGACTGAAAACAACACAATTTTCAACCATTTTTAAAAATAAATGTGCAACATATAAAAGGATTTGTATTTTGGAGTGTCTGTGCTCTCTTCCAGGAATGCTTTAGACATCACACAACTGTAACATTTTTTCCAATAAAATTAACAGTATTTATGTCTATTTATGAATGGAAGTAACTTCTATTTTACAGGTGTCTTTTAAAATTTCTAAATAGGTTTTCAAACGTTCTGAGAAAAAAAAAAGTTCTTAACATGGAGAGCATTCAAAACAATGTGAATGTATTATATGTAAGCTTTTTGAACCATTTTTAACTATCGCCGACCCAAGTCTACAAAAATCTGTCAACACATGCAAAGTACTTAAGATATGAGGAAAACTCAAGATACACACTGGTAACACTGAACAGAATCAGTGTGCTGCTGTACAGACAGAAGACCAGTATTGAAGAAACAGAAAACTGAGAGCACTGCAGAGCCTACCCTCACCCCCATAACTTGTTTGAAGTCTATAGAGTATTACACACATTACTAATGTAAGAGTCAAAAAAGACCACACACAAACACTGCAAATCTATTGCCATTCTGTCAAGCTTGAAGCCTCTTAAAAAGGTGGTAATATTTCAGCAACACTCTTCACAATTGCTATGCTAGAGAAGTCTTAAATATTTTTGAAGCAGTAATTACCATTTTCTTTATACTACAGCTAAACAAATATATACATTATTGTTATTGGGTACTATGGGCGCACAAAGAATAGATTTTACAAGTTATTTGTGAATTTTAACAGACATATATAAACACACATATATTTCTGTCAGTACTTCAACCAATCCAATAAAAACTAATGAAGTTTTACCCCTAGAAGTGATGTGGTAGCAATTAAGTGGAAGGAAACACTGCAAAGGAGTTTATCCAGATTTGAGTTTTATTACAGACAAGAAGAGTCTCCTAGAACGTGCAGTATGCCAAGAAAGGGTACCTACCAGTGAACATAAATTAAGAGAGTATTCTATAGGTCAAGTGGACCCTGGTGTAAGTAAAGTCTCATAGAGCCCAATGTTATATCCATCAAAGCCTACAAATTAAGCAGTTTGATGAGCTAACCACATGTTTCAGAGAGAAGCCACCTGAAATTGTACTGACTAAAAGGTAGTGTTTTTGCATAACAGACTTGAAAGAATCTTACAAGCTTACATGTAACAACTCTATTTATATTAAGTGCATTGTAAATAAATAAATCTTTAAATGTTAATATAGACAGCTCTCAGAAAATTATCCCAGCTAAATTTCACCTAAAGCTCAGAGGTGCAAGCTGCAAAGCTGTGCCTGAAGTTCTTGAAAAGCTGATTTTAAATCCTTAACAGAATTCTTTATGGATTTTCTTCTAAGAGTAAAATACTATAAAGCACTTTTTGAAGAGTCAGTGACATCCACTGCATTATAATGATGCGTGAAGTACCTAGGAACACCTAGAAACACCACAGTATCACTGCACTTTCTGTCCATGGCATGGATGAGCCTACTCTCCATCATACTTTTCCTGTACAAGACATTTCATGGTTCTCTTTACCCTTGCTGTCAATGGTTGCTCTCTTGCATCAATTTCATTTAGAATTATACTATAGATCAATGCAGTTCAAGACCAGTGTGGCTGCTGTGAATGGTTGACTGCACATATATTCATTTAATAGAGCTCACACTATGACATGTATTGGCCAGCTGCATTTCCTCTTCACTTCAGCAGTTAATTTCATCAATAACTTATCTCATAGCCTGTTTCCCTTTTATCCAGAAAAAAGGACTGCTTTCTGCCAAGTCAGCTTTCAATAGTGATCACAAAAGCAAAACCGAAACAATACAAGCCTCTTCTCCACCTCAAATATTGCAGATTTGACTAGGTAATTTTAACTATTCTCTAAGGTAACCTGGCTTAACTAAGCTATAAACACAGAAGATTAAATATGTAATTAGAAAGTAAAAAAATGACTCCTCACTCCTATCAAAAACCTCAAATTTTTGTAAAACTAAATATTCCCCACTGTGTATTGTGTGGAAATCACATGTACTTTACCTTTGAGAGGTATTTGAGTTGATTCTTAAAATCAATGTCTTTTATAAAAATAAGTATTTTCATTTTTCCAATTTAAAATGCTTGGAAGCATTGCACCCTCCTCCTCCTCCAACCACAAAATTAAAATTGTGTTACATACTTCAGCAGAATGCTTTAGGACAGTGCTAAAAGTCTCTTACATTTCTAACCTGAATATGACTTTCCAGGAAAAAAGATCCCTAAATTTCTATACCTACTAGGAGTTACTATTCCTTCTGAATACAGAAATAACTCTTGAACCTGACAATTATTTTATAGCACACAAAGAATGAAATACTTTTTAAAGTTTATGCTGCTTTTAAAAATGAGGAATTTAAGGAAATGCGTTTAAGTATTTTAAGATTTATCAATCAAAAGTAGCCGTTTACAAAAAGAAAAACCTAAAAATGAAAAACTTAATTACACACTGCAATGAACATTAAAAACTTTCATAAGGCTACATATAAATGAGAATGCACAATATTAAAACTTTTACTTTATACAGTGAAGCACTCAGATGCTCATTTCCCTTAACTACACAGTTAAAATTAGTAGACAAAGTTGTACATTGTGAACATCTGATTTATTTCCATCATTCAAGTGAAAATTCTGGAATAATCTGAATTAGAATTTAAGGTTGATTCAAGGAAATTACATTAAATAGCTTAATCATTTATCAAAAGGGTGCCAACTTCATGAGCACATTTAAACTAATTTACAATTACATAATATTCATTTAGCCTAATCAGTTGAAGACAGGCAGGAATCAATGTAGAGCAAGTGCATATAAGGTGCTGTCCAAGTAGCAACTAAACTGATTTTTTAAATCACTTCAGTTGAAACTTTGAAACTTGAATGCTTAGAAAAGTCCTGGGACTACAATTCTGCTTTGGTGGTTTAGCAAGAGCTCAATTATTTGAGTTCTGTCCAGAATTTACCCTAAGGTTGCTTTTCCATAGGAAAAAAATGCATCTCAATACAAAGGATGAAAATAATTTTAAGAACTTGATATAATTATGTAACTTCACATTTTAAGGATACATTGATAATTATACATTGAGATTTATTAACATACTTACTAATTTTTTTTGAGATATTATGGATAAAAATACATATTTTAAAAGCTATTTTGTGTGCTGATAGAATATTGAAAAAAAAAAAAAGTTTACTTCGGTAGCTTTTATGGTGTTTTGAAATAGAAATGAAAAAGCTCACCTATGATAACACTAACCTAGGGCCATGATATGCTTGGTCTAGATTTGTCAGTTAAGCAGGAACAATTCTACTTAGTGTGTGCTGGACTTAGGGCTGCAATCAGGATATACCTGAAAGATGTGTACACGTCAAATGCTCCTGGGAATGGTGTACATGTGCACATGCATCAGTCACCTCCCTGCCTCTAGGAATCCTGAAGAAAGGGCCCTAAACAAAAATTCTCAAATACAGTTCATCCTTTGAAAAAGTTGGTTATATTTTCACCCTAAAAGAAATGTGCAGGAGAGGAAAAAAAAAATATCCTTCCCCAACCAGAAAGGGAAGCTTCTTAATCAAGTATAACACATTTATATAAAAACCTTTCCCTTAATTAATACATCATCACCACATAGCCTAATCTAGTTTTTTTGTACTACCAAACTTGCTAATCAAATGTTATGTATTAATTTCTTTACATGTGGATATCTTTAAATTCCTGAAATTATAGCAATGTATATGAACTTATGCTACTACAAAGCACTTTCATTTTATTTTTATATACATACTCCAGAATATTAAATACAGTTTTTAGAGTAGGCTTCTGAAAACAAGCTATTACTTGGGATGCTACATATATTCTTAAATGTATTCTAGGTTGCAGAGTTCATTGAGAAAGTCACTCAGAAAAGAAAATTTGCAGTGTATTAAATTATTCGTTCCTATTTTATTTGATTTGGAAATGTTGTTGGTTCTGTTATGCAGAAAGATGGATAATTTCTCCTTAAAACAATTAGCTTAATATTCAGCCTGTTTAACAGGTAGTTTTTAAAGCAAGTGTACTTAACACAAAAAACCCAAAATAGCAGTATTGACACTAAGACCAATTACTTCCAATGACACTAAGACCAATTACTTCCAAAAAAGAAAATAACTTATTCTATGTAAAATTGCATCACATGATTTTAATGGAAAGCTGTAATTAAAAAAAAAATCTTATCTTAATTACAATGAGGTGTAATATTTGAAATATATGTGGAAAGAAAATCGTAACTGCCCTAGAGAAGTTGATTTCGTTTGCTGCAGAATCAAAACTGTGTGTTATTTGTAGCATCTCCTGTGTTAGATTACATACATTCCTATCACATACACATTTTTACATACACACCTATCACAGACATTTTTCTTTCAGAGATGCTTTAGGCAAAGATTTTTCTGTTGTATACTTTCTTTAGCAGCCTAATAGTGCCCTTAAATAACCAGATAGACACAGAATATCCTACCAGTTAGGAAAGTATGACCTAGCATTCTTTGTTAGGCAGTAATACTCTTGAATAATCTTAGACTGCACAATTAAATCCAAATACCTCAAAATGCATGCATCGATTAATTGAAATTATGTGCAAATCAGACTCTGAAAGAGGCAAGCAAAAAGTTTAAGGTAGAGTGGCATGCAGAGCTTTCTCTACTTCCTTCTTGGTCATGAAGTCTACTTGCTTTGCTTTTACAAAGAGAATGTTGGAAAATATGCTACTACTTAAAGCTAAAATATGCTAATACTTGCTTTCCAGGACTGGCCATGTTTCTTGATGAATAGCAACATAAAAAATTAAGATCGTTTTCCTGACATAACAAACTAAACTATCCAACTTTTTGTGTATCCAAACTTAATTTTCTTTTCCCAACTCCTGGCCTGGAAGAGGGTCTGAGAAAGCAGTTGTAAGTCATGAGACGAGACACAAGAGGATTCTCAATTCAACTAAATAAGCCCTCGTAAGCAATAATTTATTCTGACAAGCATTAAAATGCAACAAAGTAAATGGCACATTATAAAAGGAGTTCCACACTTCTATCCTTCACTTTTTCTGCTCTTGCTTTTAGCAATATCTTTGAGCAGATCTTGTCTTTGACTAAGCCTATTTAATCAGCATTTTTCAAGTGAAATTATTTTTTAAAGTATTTATATTTTTAGATTTCACACGTACATTCAAATCCACAGAGCCTTACCAGTCAACTCACACATAGTATTTTTTACAAACATCAGTGTACATAGTAAAGAATAAGAAGTATTAAGTATTCTTATATGTATAAGAAGTTAATCAACACAGAAGTTCTGAAAACTATATCTATAATCTCTCAAAAAACATTAAAGTTAACGGATTTCTGGTTGCAAATTTTTGCCAATTATTGGCAAGTTGAAAAAGTTGACTTGCCAATAAGCACTAAAGTAAACTTATAGGAATAATTCAAATATGCCATAGCACACATTTTAATTTTATATTGTAAAGAAGATGCATCAGAGAGAAGCAACTATAATTTAGTTGCATATAGCAGATGTACAGGAATATGCATATTTTAGAAGCATAATAAAACCAGGCAGCCAAATCTTGAAAAGGTATTGTTTTTTCTGCATAACTGTAGGGTTGAATTCCATACTCCATTACAGACGTTGTCAAAAAGCAACCATGTCCACTTATATTAGTAAAAAAAAAATTCATAAAAGTAAATTACATTTACTTTCTATAATACGTAACTCATAAGAATTCCTGTCAGTTATTCTTAAATAGACATAATGCTAAACCATCACTACATGTCTGGGCTCCTTTCTGTCAAATCTAAATAAATAAAATTATGTCTACCTTCTTTCTCCAGAGCTGTATCCAATGAATTTTTTACAAATGAGAACAACAGTACAACTAATGCCTTTCAAGCCTCAGCAAAACTGAATTATTAAATCTGTCTGCCTATATCCTATTACAGCCTACTTATGAATACTTGATTTTATTTTGTATAATTGACAACAGTTGTCAGGAAAGGAAGGTTTTAACCGCAATCAAATTAAGATCAACTGGTATAAGTGTCAGAGTGAAGAGCTTGTGTCAAGTGTTGATGAATTAATTGATGGGTCAGTGGGAAATAGGGCACGTGGAAATGCAGTGTCATAAACAGCTTTAAATTTTTTGGCAATATTACCTTCCTGCTTTATGTGAAAAACATTGAAATAGATAGGTTACTAGAATGCAGCCAGCAAAAGAAAAAACAGACTGACTTTGTACAATTTACACCAGATCATTTACAAACAACTTAATTTTTAAATCATTTATATTACTTAAGTAACTATGTACATGAAAATTTTAAACTGATGACAAGGTGAATAGCAGCACCAAGATGACATATTGGAGTACAGAGTTTCATTTACTACTCTAATGAGAAGCTTTCAATTATGATGGCTTCTAAGGAGCAACAAAACCACAAGACATCTGAAACATCTTAAACATTTAAGCTACATCACCATTCCAGACTATGCACATTTATAGAAGACTGATTAAATTAGTTCAAAAGCATTAATTTCTCTTAAGACTGGGGAAGAACTGTGTGTACTCGAGATATTTGATCTGAATTAAGAAACTGATGAAGCAATTGATTAATTGGAATTTAAGCCATCAGTCACTGGATCCATGAACAGTTTCATTTACATTCTAAACAATCAGCAGATGGTCTTATAGGATACCATGTATTAATACACAGTCAATATGATACCCCTAAACTCATCACAGTTCCTTATTGACAAGAACTCAGACGTTTTTTAATCCAAGCTTGATCACACTGCATCTTTTTTGAATTGCAGTATTGATTCTGTACGCTTTAAGAATTTTTATCCCTATTAAAACATTATGGAATTCTCAGATACAGCAAACAATGTTCCAAGTTAAAAAAAAAAGTCCACATTTGTATTCACATTCTCGAATTTTAGCTTAATGATTTATATTATTTTGAGATATACAGAAGGATACTCAAAACCATTAATCTTTTCCATTTAATACAATTTGATGCACCACTTTGCTCCATTATTCTTCTGATGCATACTAGCAATCTCTTTTTGCAGAAACTCAGCGATACAGAAAAAAATTGGTGTGCATTATTTACATCTCCAGAGTAATGACTCAATCAAAAAGTCTGCCATAGACAATGCTTAGAACAAATTCTCACTTTTCAGATAAAACAAGAACTAAACAGCTCCATCATTTGAAAGTTTTGGCAGGACAGCAGAACTCACTGTCCCCATCAACCTCTCTTTATACACTTACGTATTTCTGAAGACCATTAACACAAAATATAAATATATACATCTCAAAGAAGAGTGCTTATAGAAGACCTAAGGAGCATTTCCTCTTTTGATGAAAGCAAAGCTCACAGAGGAGGTTGAGAAAAGCGTATGGCCAAATATCCCAGTATCCACTGAGAACATGTTTTGCCCCTCCAAGATTTTAGCAGCAGCAATAATCATCAACTTGAAGGACATTCCATTAACTAAATTAGGGGGAGCAGTAATAAAAGCCTTGGTATCTCAGAAAGCTTAAACACAGAAAAAGTACAAGTCAAAGGAGTTGACAAAGCCATCTGGTTACAATATGAAAAACAGGGATGTGAGAACAAAAGGATAAATTCTTAGTTAAAGTTCAGCAGGGAAAAGCAAGGTTTCCTTTATTGTTTACTGGTAACTGGGAAGAAACAACTAACCCAGCTATGAAGATTTAACACTGGGCTTTAAAGATACTTTACAGACATCTTAACATCTTAAATTTCTACACAAGGAACTCTTTAACTCTACTTTAGCAAGAGTAATTTTGTTTTTTTATTTTCAAAGCCTTTGACAACATACCAACAACTATATCAGTTCTTAATATACACATATTTTTTTTGCCTGACTGGCCCTGCCTCTGGGATCTGCTTTGATGATTCTCACCTTCAGTTTCTCCATTGTTTCCCAAACAGGGAGAATTGCTTGGGATTTTGGGACAGACTGCTACCCAAGCCAAGTCATCAAATCCCCTCAAATTTCTGGGAAAATGCATTATCACTGGCAAATAGGAACGGCTAATTTATGCCTAACACAATACATAGTCTCCTTACACATCAATTTTCTCAAATCTTACTAGTCTTTTTTTTTAAATACAGAAAAAAAGGGAAATATTTCTTCGTTAATGCTTATTTTGCTGCAAATCTAATGAAACACATGGATTGTACTAGTCTGACAAGTATGCACAGAAAATAAACGAAAATAATTACTGAATTGTATATATTATCATGTATTCTAATAATATTTTACTGTGCAATTTTATAGTTCCAATAGAGAGAGAGTAGAATATTATTGGGAGCCTAATGCCTCCTGAGACCACCTTCTTCCACCACATAACATTCATACTATCTGACTACATCTTAAACAAGTGGCTGATCACGTCAAATCACCAGTACTCAGTGGCTTAAAGCAGATACCAAAACATTTCAAGTCTGAGTTAAATCAAATGCTAAAAACAGAATAGGAACTGAAGTAGAGAAACAGATTAAAGTAGTTTGGACAGATTGTTGGCAGCTACTCATGCCCTGAAGATAAACTTTTATCTGGCCGTATGTGCAAAATTTAACTCTAGTCATTTATCATTCTCTATAGCAATAGATTTTCAAAGCATTTTATTTTCCAGACAGGTAGGTTTTACAACACTTGTTTTCTAAACATAATAGAAAATTCCAGAATGTGTGACAAATGCAACTCATTCAGCCTTATTATTTTGCAGTAGCTGGTTTTATGAAGAAATAAAAAGTGACATCAGCTGCACAACAGAATTCCAAACTGACATTTTCTCCTCTGGTTCGATTTTCAAATATTTAAGTTCCATAACAGGCTGGGGCCCAGACAATTAAGTTATTTGTAGAATATTTATTCTTAACTGTCCAGAATAAATAGATATTACTAGCATCATCTTTATTATATTCTTCCTTGCAGTGAGTTTGGAATTTCATTCTTTGACATAAATATTTGACTAATGTTTGCTTTTAAGATGTACAAAAGTTAGATATTTTAAACAAGTAAAACACATTTGGTGGCACAATGTTCTCTTTCTGCATAGAAATGCTTAAGAATGATCATCTAATTCTGATGCCATCAGAATGCATCAAACTCATCATTTTCAGAAAAGACCTCTTTAATGAGCAGACTTTCTTTGAGATGGCAGATTCTGGAGCATGCCTTTACTGGTTAACTCACAGTACCTTCCAGCAAAAAATCAACTTGTATGAATGATTATTTAAGCCTATACTCGCATTGCAGATTTTATGCCAGTTAAATGGTTAGCATTTAAAATAAAAATTACATCTGAGAGTTATATTGCTACAGAAATGAATTGCTCCAAAGCCTCAAAATAAAAATTATTTTCCTGTTTTATTCACACATTTTACTTATCCCACTGTTGTTAAAGTGATTACAAGTAAAGAATCCTGAAAACTCTTAAACTACAAATTTTAATGCAAGGGAAATTACTCTTTTTGCTGCAATTCTGAAAAGTATAAACATGTTTGCAACTAGTATTTTATGCCTGAGTAAATATACCATTTTTAAATAGTTTCATAAGTGGAATTCAAAGCACTGATCTATGCAATGGTCCAGGGGGACCTTGACAGGCTGGAGAAATGGGCTGATGAGCAAGTGCCAGAACAATGTAACAGTGGCTTGAAAAATACTGGATGTAGCAACTGTGCAACAAAGAATTAAAGATTCTCCAGGTAGGACTGAAAGAATTTTTAAATTATTTTCCAGTTCCTTACTGCTTGCATTGCTCAGTTGTAGTGGTGGACAGCATTTTGCAATGTCCACACCAGTAAATTATTATGTACTGGATTTAAGGACAAACAGTACCAAAATTGGTTTATGATAAAAACCTTTGCATGAGAGTATGCTTGACAG
The DNA here is from genome assembly GCA_034336665.1 of Luscinia megarhynchos. Lineage (NCBI taxonomy): Eukaryota > Metazoa > Chordata > Aves > Passeriformes > Muscicapidae > Luscinia > Luscinia megarhynchos. The sequence goes on from JAPFBE010000002.1 coordinate 10,469,606, forward strand.
CAGTGGAGCTGATCAGCCACTGGGAGTTGCTCTCTCCAGAGTATCACCTCTACCACTGAAAAAAACCAAACCAAAACAAAAACCTCTTTTGTCAATTTATTTTACCAGACTTCTACATAGACTTTTTTTAAATGAACTTTTACAAGTTTGCTAAAAGAGAAATATTTTAATGCAGTACTCTTTCTCTTGAAAAAAAATACTCCTCTTCCAGAAGTAGTGGCTGCTACTCTACATGGAATCAAGTGTCTACCAAAAACTTAACTCCATGCAGAAGATGTGCTAGGTTCAAATACCATGGTCAGGAAAGTTAAAGCAGACCAGGAAAACTATTTCACCCTTTGGAAGTTCTAGTTTCACCAGAAAAGGCTGAAGTAAAAATCCAGATCTGCTCTTCATACCATCACAAAGCATTACTCATGACAAAGTGGACATCAGGAACAATAAAGAAGATCAAGCAATTCTTACTCCCATATAAAAGCTACTAAGGAAAGTCAGTATCCTACCAACACTGTGATTAGACTGTCATAGGCCTAAGTAGTTAGCATTTGTACAGAACAGAAAAAATTCTTTGCAGTCCTGGTGTCTATGGAGCACATCACATGACCTAAAGCTTTTTACCCCTTTACCCTATTCCAGCTGCAGACATAGGCAACTCGTTCCTTTAGCCCTATTTCCATGCATGATGCTATTCTGCCATGCCATCTTTCTCCCAATAACTTCTGACTTGTGGCCAATTTCAACCTACTATGACAGAGCAATGATCTCAAAATTAGGAAGAGCCATATGAACAAAAGAAAAGCCAAGCTGCCAGGTCCATCAGTCATCTGTTCTAGGACCTAGCAAAAATTGATGGCTAAAATCAATGTTTGCTTAGCTCAGAACCTGCCACTGCATTTGCCAGCTTTTCACCATGAATAATAAGAATCTGAAGTTATTAGAGGCACGTAAATAAAAAGCTTGTCTGGAAAAAAAACGAGTTTTATTCATTCTTTTTTTGATACTTTGTAATCACCCTAAAAGTTTGCATTCCTCTCAGAATTTCACATTTGAAAGTAAAAAGAGTACAAATATTCCAGAAACACTGAGTCTTACAAACACATGCACCAGATTTTCAGGAAGGACCAGACCCAGCTCATGTCAGAGCATGTGTTAGCATAGGAATGCCTGACCTGGATCAGAAGCCAGTCACTGCACCAAGGCACAGCCAATGTGGAGTGCAATGATTGTAGCTCAGAGAAGGAAAGAGTTTATCTTTGAAATTTTTCTTGTGTTTTACGCAGACAGTATTTTTGATACTCCAATAATGAAGTTAACACACACTTCAGCTGGCAGTTTCTGTGGACAATTATAAAGCTATATGATGAAAACTGGAATGCCCTGTCTAGCCTATGATTATTTTTGATTGAGACAACATATAGACAAATGAAATGCAGAGAACATACCAAACAAATTAAAAATGATTCTGAAAGTTTTGTTAAAGGCCACTTAAGATCTAGTTTAATTTCAGCAAGGGAGCTTTGTGTTGGTGTAACAATCTTGCATACATTTGCATAGCAGCTTTACACTAAGATAGTTATTTTTGGCATGCTGCCTGCTTATACAGAAAATTAAAATAATCCTTAAAACAATCTTTTGCAGCCAGCTCAGTATGAACATTTCCTTTCATTTGATGGAAGGCTGATAAATGGGACAAATGATCCAAATCACTTGTCACTTCTGCCATATATAATGAGTAAAATCAAGATTCAGCCGTAAATAATCCCCTCCTACCTTTTCAAACACATAGAACTCCAAAATACATATTACTTTTTAAGTTTTTCATGCTTCATTTTTTAAAATTAGCTTTATTTATTTTGAAATAAATGAAAATATTTTGAAAATCTCTGCTATATAGGGAGCCAGACAGCAGCAAAGAATTCACATTTGAGGAGTGATTTCCACCTGCTCCATCCCCCTGGGAAAGTAATCCTAACTCAAAATACGAACAACCATCTACCTGCCTCCATCCATAAAAGAGAGGAATACGAATGCTACAGACTGTCACATGAATACAAAAGAAAGTCCCACCAATATGAGCCTTTAGACTATAACTTCTGTCAAAGTCTGATTAATCAAACACAGGAATCTTAGAAATTAGATATGGGCACACAATTGATACCAAGTTATTACATTAGAGCTTTGAAGAGATCATTCTACCTAAAAGACAATGCATTTGAAAAAGAAAGGGAAAAATACATGCAATAAGAAATTATTTTTATCAAAATAAGCTTGATACCCCAGAATGCAGCTGCTGCAGAGTTAAAAGTATCCTAGAAAACTGTAAAATTGCATTAGGGGTGAGTTTCTGGATGAACTTTGTAAACTGCCCATTTATAACTCCAAATAACTTCTTTTTTTGAGTGATGATGTAGGATATTGCACTGCTGCAGACTACATTAATATGTAATGTAAATATTGAAGTTGGAAAATTGTACTTTACCCCAAAAGAAGCTTAAAGGGAGGTCTGGATTTTGAGATTAATTCAAACTCTTCACTTTACTCTTTAGAGATTTATAGTAAGAAGCTATAGTTAAACTGCTTTATTACATAGAAGATAAAATTACATATAGAACATAAAACCATGCAAAAACTATTACAGACAAAGTACTTAAAAGTTTCAACTATAAATTAAAGCATAAATCAGTCAAAACTGCAACATCAGGAAGAAACAATTACAGATGGAAGTGTTCACTCTTTAGTCAAAAAGCAATTACTGCCATATGCTTGAAGTTTAGGAAATTATTTTTGTATGGTTTTGGTTTTTTGTTCTGTTTTTAAGGAAGTGTAACACCAATAAAACTAGTTAACCTGTTGCTTATTAATAGAAAATTATGTTTTTTAATAGATTGTGGTTCTGAGAGAAAATAAAAAGAAAAGCCCTGAACCTGAGGCTGGTTAATAAAAATGGAGCTCATATAAGACCACTGGGAGACCTTGTCACTCCAGGCCAGTTATAGATGATCACTGCATGAAATCAGCATTAACATTACAGTAATTTCTTCTTTTAGCTAATATATAGCTCTATCAGATTTCCGTAGGCTATCAGAAATATTTTTGTCTTCTCTTTCAAATGATGTCTACAAATTTAGGCTTTTATCTGAAATATATGATAGAACTCCAGTGCCACAGTGAAATACTATGTGCCACAAATACAGGGCTCACCAATACCACAGCTATTAGCTTTGTGAAATTTAGTGCTGTCTGACAAATACCAGACAGTTCTTCAGGACCTGAAGAGAAATGGTAATATAAAGGAGGAAAACTCATTTGACTTATACACAGGGGCACCCAGTAGTAATTTCTAAACTTTACAAAACAGCTATAATTTATAGGGTTCCTATAAAGCAGATATTTGTTTCTCAAAGATTAAGAGTACTCCCCTATCATCATGTGAAGAGAAAAAGAGCTAACAAGCAGTACTTTTTATTTCTCTCACGCAGGAAAATTCCTAGTTTTTGGCCCTTTTTTTTGACTGACTGAAAAGGTAGTATTATTTTGAATTTAAAAAACCCCAAAAAGGTTATTTCAGGAGTTCAGATCACTGCAATAAATTTTTCCAAAAATAGTTATTTTAAACACATAATATTAGGTTCAGATTTGAGGTCTTTTCAATTTAATAACTGAAACACAATCAGATGACATTTAAATGTATGTTGCGGGAGACAATGATCAGCTGTGAATAATTTAAAAATAATGTCAAATCATACCAAACAAGTACAGTCTTATAAATATATTTGCTAAATATTTTTAGCATTTTTAATATTTAAACCTTTTGTTAAAAAAGGCTCATAAAAAACATCCATGTAGAGAAACACATCTATACAAGTCTCATGTTCACAGTAGGATTAGTCCTGATTTAAAACCTAAGAATAATATGTTTGTCACATATGGACTCTCTCCTACTAATCTGATGAAGGTGGAGCTCCACCAATCTATTTAACCATTTCAAATTGGCCACAATGTATAATTTAAAATTTTACCACAATCACCAACTTATCATGTAACCAATGTGAATTGTCAAAACATACCAGTTTTTTCTGAGGTTCTAAGAAACACCATGTCAGACGGGATTCGTTGATTCTGAGAGAAGAAGAAAAAAAGGTATATTTTTTGTAAGTAGGAAAAAAAGTTAATCCCAATCAAAAGTCCAGTAAGATCTATCACCAAAAGGTCACAATTGGATTGAAACTCAATTAAAATAGGATTTCTCACAGTACTTTACATTCAGCATTTGCAATTCAGAAATCAATATTTTCGAAAAATTATACAATAAGCAAACAACAGCTAATCCTTTCAGATGTTCTTTAAAAGTGAATCATAAATACCTGAAGAACAGATTTACATTTTCTTGACTGGAAACAGTACTTCAAGTATAAATACCTAATAGAAATATCTTAAAACATAGTTTCACTGAGCAAAATTCTGACATTCAGTTACTACACATAATAGAAAAAAAATAGAGGTAAATTTAAAATATCTGTCTTGGCACTCAAGTCACAAATATTATGTATACCCTCTTCTCTCTTCCAACACACACAAACTCACCCAGGGGAAATAGCAAATTAGGGAATAGCATTTTCCTATTCCACATATGGAAAGTGAACAGAATTTCTTCCTCACTATCTAAGCCATAGAATCATATGAACAGTCAGATGTATCCTGTCCTGCCATTACCCCTTTCCAGCACAATCCAGAATTATCTGTATCAAGTTTTCAATTATTTGTTGATCACAGAAAGGCCAATCTAAGCTTTCACAATTTAAACAAAATGAACAATACCAGTCTCCCACACACATGGTATCTGCTACATGACTACCCAAATCCTGAGCTCTCTCTCCACTTGTTCCCAAGGCATCTACCAGCACCAGTTACACATGGCCAACACAGGGTTTAGGAATGAAACTTTGGAGAAAGCAAAAACAACCAATATATCAAAATCTGCAAGACACAGGGCTGAAAAGGAAAAAAGAAAGGTTTTCCATTAATCCAAAGAAAGTTTCCCAAGATCAGCATGCGACCACAACAGTGCCATTTGGAATAGTGTGATCTGAAGAGATCTTCCAGAGTCAACTGCCAGACTATGGGCTTAGCTTCCAAAATAAAATGATGTAAACTCTGAATCTCTGGGAGACTGGTACTTCTCACCACTTCTTATAACATACTCTCAGCAACAGCAGTTTACAAATGGGACTGGAAGCAATTGCACTGTATTCTGTATAGGAAGTACAGGAAAGAAGGGGCCATAAAGGGCTACAGAGAGGGTTACTATCATAAGCAAAGATGAAGCTTGAAAAGTGAGGAAGTTGGGAAACACTAAAAATAGATGTATGTTTTAGTTTACCTGACAATTCCACACAGGTAGCAAAAACCCTCTGCATAAACTTAAAATGATGCTTGTTTTATCCATTAATATTTCCTCATTTGCAGCACTTCCCATTTTAATTCTTTATGCTTTGGCATAAAGTTAAGTTAAAGCAAGTTAAAATTCACTTGCTTGTATGCCAACAGTATTCACCATGAAGAGGCCGTTCATCTGTAACTAGTACAACATTTTTTTGAATCTTGCCTCATGAGAGCTAATAATTAAGGATGTAGTGAAATTTATTATCCACCATGAGCCCAAATTCAACTAGGAGTATCTCATTCAAATTTGGAAAAAAATGCAGAAAAAAGGTTAAACTATATTATTTTGCCCCTATTAGAAGGAAAAAAGAGAAAAGGGAAAAGGCAACTTGAAAATTAAATAATCCTGTCCTTAAATGACAATAACAATTAAACAGATATCCAGTCTTACTATAGATTAGCTATACATTTTTGCAGCTCCCCTGCCAGCTCTGACAAAAATCCATTACACAAGTTTCAGGTTACTGACTTCATGCCTACAAACTTCCAGTTACTTGTAAACAAGCTAAAGCACTTCACCACCATCCAAAAATTTTGAAAAAACAGTCAAATGATCTAATACTGAATTAAACAGAAGTTCTGGTTATACAAAGGAAGTACCTACAAGCCACTACCAACTTCCACAGAGGACACATTTCACGTTAGGTGAAACATTCACCTGGCACAGAGTGTACAAGATTCAGATACTTTATGCCTGACAAAACTGGGCAGAATCATAGCATACCTGAAGTTGGAAGGGACCCATAAGGATCACAGAATCCAACTCCTTGCTACTTTAAGGATTATCCATGACTAAACCATTTGACTAAAAGCAACATCCAGATAGTCCTTCAACTCAAACAGGTTTGGTGCCATGATCATTTCTCTGGGAATCTTGTTCCAGTGACTGTCCAGTCTCCCAGTGACAAGCCTTTTCTCAGAGCTCCCCCAAACACAGCTTCATTCACAGAATGGTTTGGGTTGGAAGGGACCTTAACTATCATCTTGTTCCAACCCTCTTCCATGGGCAGGAACACCTTTCATTAGACCAAAGTTGCTCAAAGCCCCATCCACCTGACCTTTAACACTTCTAGGGACAGGGAATCCATAGCTTCTCTGGGCAGCCTGTTCCAGTGTCTCACCACCCTCACAGTGAAGAATTTCTGGCTACTATCTACTCTACATCTACCCTTTTTCAATTTAAAGCCATTACTCCTTGTACTGTCACTGCATACCCTTGTGACTTCATTTCCTTGTGCCCTGTCGCTGATCACCAGAGGGTGATCAGGAACTCCTCCCCCTCTGCCCACCTATTAGAAAGTTATAGTTCTCATTTTAATACAAAAATACATATTGATTTTGCCTTCTTCTGTGTTCTGTCTTGCTCATTTTTTCTTCCTGTAAAATAATGAAACCTTTTCTGTAGAAATGTATCTAATGTATCCTACCATGCAGGGAAGGCTAGAGACTGACTTGTCTTGAAAGTATTTAAAATTGACATCTTGTTTTATTATGAGGTTTTTCATAATTTGGAAGTGGGCAGAAAGACACTGCAGGAGTACTAGGTACCAAAAACATTGTCACTATTATTGCTGACAGCAAAGACAGCCCTGCAGATACATACCTAGTCACTATAAAAGAGTGACTACACAGAAACAGATGGCAAGTATGCTACAAAAATCTTTAACATCTCATTATGGAGAAAATTAAATTCTGTTGTACATTGTCACAGTCAAATAGCAGCAGTATGTCAATCACGTTAGCCCTCTCATGTCATATTTATCAAAGTAGAACAAGTTAAAATGACAGCACATACAACTTCAAGCATTCAGAAACTCATGAAAAAACTACATAATCTCAATTACTGTGGAGATGATACTAGAAATGCTTATTAACATATACAGAAATTTGAATATATGTGTCATGAAAATTACTTGAATACATTGTTTTTCTTAAATCTGGGCAGAATTAGAGCTCCAGAAAAGGAGGGCTTCCATTTATCCCAGTGTTTGCAGACTTCCAGATTCAGTCCTAGAGATCCAACTACAGCTAGCCAATGTTCAATACAAGACAAGTGCTTCCCCAGCTCCAGGATTCCCATGAGTAACTCTATGCCATCCAGGAATACCAGCCAGACTGGTAAACAAGAAAACCCATAAAGACATCTATACTTTCCTGCAACACAGGGTACAATATTCACTTAACAAATACTCTTCTCATAGCTTTCAAATTGCTTTTATATTTTTCTCATGTTATTATCGTGAAATCATTATATACATAAACTTTTCCTATTCTCTAGTCAGTCTTCCAACTCCCCTCAATTGTGCACAGCTACAGACCCTTGGAATTTTGCATTTACTGTCCTTTCTTCTCCATTCATGCAATGAACCATGCACTTTTATCATTCACTAAAATACTCCCGCTTGCTTCTGAGTTAAAAATAGAAGAGGTACTTCTCAGTTGTCTTCTTGGATCTGCACACTGTGAAATACTGCATGTTAGCATTAATGGCAATCCTTGCAAATACTGGATTAATTTCACTTTACACCCAAGATTAAGAAAAAAGTTTTGTACCTTTACAGGTCCAAGAAAAGCTCTCAAGGTTTTAAGAAAATGCATTACTGTTCTCATGCTTTAAATCACTATTTATGTGTTGTTATTGTTAAATGTTGGCCCATAAATGTGTCGTTACTATTATTAACTAAATCTGTTACTGAGTTTTATGCTCTCCTCACATCTACAAAATGTATTCCAAACAGTCAACAAGGTACAGTGTCTAAGTAACAATTTCTGAACTCAACAACTCATCCTTTCAATTGTCTTATTTAGGAACACTAATGCACATCTGTGATTCCACTGGGAACTAAAAATGTATCTTAATACAAGCCAAGGACAACACCCAGAAGCAGCATGACTGTTCAAGACAGGGGACCATATTTGAGCTAACAGATATGGATGTCTTTCAGCTTTTAAAATTAGGCAATATTTTCATCTGTTCAGGCTTCACCCTGACTAGTAAGCTCAATATGAATTCTTCAGTTGAAACAGTAGATGTATTACTTTAAACTATTTTAAGCATATTACAGTCACTTAAGAAATACTTTGAAATTAATTAGACTATTAAAAAAAGACAATAATCACAGGATATTTAAACTTTAAATCTAGAAAAGCCTTTCACTTAAGTTGCTAGTATTTGTGATGCAGTCACTAGTTAACATATGGATCTTCAGCTCAAGTGAGTCACTAATTTCACTGCAGAAATGCTGTTGATGCATCTACCAGTCAAATACAATGTTAACTTGTTTCTCTGTCATTAGAGTGAGCAATTGAACATTTCACTCCTGACTGGTTCTTTGGCTTGAGAGTCATACTCTGAAATTGAAAACTGCTTGCTCCAACAAAATACACTCCTCAACAGAACCAGAAAACATTTAATTTCATTAGTCTGAAAGCACCCCTAGCTAGGTCAAAAGGAAAAGAGGCAGCTCTGCTGGGGCAGTAGAGAGCTTAAAGCTGAAATACTTCATTCAAACCATTATATGCATCTTACTGATATACCTGACTAAAATCTTCCATCAAAAAGCACACTACTCATACTTTCTCTAAATCCTTAAACATCACTTTTTTTCATTAAAAATTTCAAGTACTCACAACATATGAGCCCTAAGCAACTGCAAATACTGCTCAAATAGATGCTAATGACCAACTTTGTGCATGACAGAATGATTCCCAAATTAACTCCAGTTTTCCAAATTCTAGTATAATCCAACAGATTGATCACAGTGAATTTCAAGGAAGACAGATTACCTAAGTAGCAATCAGAGTCTTCCCTACACTCTATAATAATTAATTCCAGGTTTAGAGTTCAAGAATGGCCAAAAAATTTCCTAATAGAAATCAAAGCAAATATCTCAGTCTCCTAGAAGTTCTGGAATAGCAGAAGCAAGTATGTGCAAGCCAATTCCATTTGCATACTAAGGTAACAAGGTATAAGCAAAACAGATGTAAAACCCAGACATATCAGCGCCTACCTTGTGCAGCATAATACTTGCTGCTCAGACAAGCCCAAAAAGTTAAGGTACAAAGAATGGACAAAAAAAAAAACCAGGGAAAAAAGCAAGAAATTATGCAAACCACATGAAAAAAAAAATACTAAGCTGAGAGCAGCAAGGCAAATGAGACTTGGGTGTATTGTTTTCTTCTTTGAGCTAGAGAAGAAATAGAAAGGACAGGAACAGAAGTTTTCCAAACCAAGCAGAAGTAAATACCACCTTTATTTTGAGGTGTCTTCTTCCAGCATCGCAATGGATCAGCTCTCTAATACAGTGTGATGGGAATTAGTTGCAGGTACCCAGAAAGTGAGTCACTTTTCCAGAATTAATTTAAGCAAAAATAGCTACTTCTGACAACAAATTTAAGCTGACTTCTAAGATCTCAGTATTTTCTTAGTAGCCCAGAAAGGCAACTGAAATAAGCAACAATCTTTATTATAACTTTAATATAGAGCGAAGAAAAATTCACAGCTCTCACTCACTATCTGCAAACAAACTGGAAAGCTTTCTGTCCATTTAAAAACATATAAACTTTCTTATTATTTAATTATATATAGTTAAATACATATTATATTAAAAATACATATAATACAAAAATATAACTGTAACTATAACCATAAATATTCCTTGAAAGTTTCAGAGAAATACTGATTCAACCATCAGAAGGCAGGTACAAGGAAGGAGACATCTTAAAACATTCAGCTCAGCACAGCACATGTTAGGGAATTTAATTCTGTATTTCCTTCAAAGATTGATTTAAGCATATGTCTATTCATAGAAGATAAATATATACATTCAATTAAAACATAATTAATTCTATAAATGACTTCCTTGAAGATTCTCAAATAGGACTTGAACAAAACTACTAGCTAGTTAGGACTTCACAGATAAGTACCTTGATACACTTTTCTTCAGAAGATAATTAGCATGTTAATAATCTTTAGTCTCTAAAATATATTTTAAAAGTATCAACCTTTTCCACTATGATGAGGTCTCCAACTTGTATGTCTGAACTCTTAACTTGCACTTTACCTTAAAAAAAAAAAAGAAGAAATGTAATCAACATTAATGAAGAATACCAAAATATAAATCCCAGAATGCAAGTGTTATAGATGCTACTGTTAAGTGAAAACATTACAATTTATACAAAACAGATCTCTGCTGAACACATTGATAAATACATTTCATCTGTTTGAATAAATAACCCAGTGGTTAAAAAAAATCCAGTTTTGTAACCAGTTAGCTATTGTAAAAGTATTAGAGGAAACATACACATGAAAGATGCTCAAGTCTGATCTGTAGTATCTGTAACAGAGTTGTAAAATTGGAAAAAGGAATCTTTCACATCTACTAGACAGCACTTCTCTGTCTCCTAAGAATTGTTAGGTTTATAGTCATGGAGCAGTCTTGCACACGAGTTGTTATTCACAGCCCAGTTACCAACAGGTAACTTTGCTTGACCACTAAAGTTCCTGATGTAATCGGCACTGTCTGATAATATTCACAATTACAGTAGAAAAGACACAAATCTCTCTGAAGTCAAAGAAATGCCTAAAGATTTAATTCTAGAAAAGTAAAATATCAAAAGCTGGAATAGAAGTTTTTCATTCTCTAAAGCTGCCCATTCAGTAACTGCTGTGAACAACTCACTCAAAAATATACAGAGCACATTTTCCAATTTAATTTCCATATGTTCTGCAGGGTATTAATATTTGTAAGACTGTTAAGTTTTAACATTCTTATTTGATGGACTGAAAAACTGAGACAGAGAGATTAAACTATTGCCCAAATTATGTTATTGATGATCTCATTATAATTCAGGAGTTCTAGTCTCAGGTCTACAACTCCAAAATAAAGTTGCTTCCCTGAGTAAAAAACAACCAAAACCCAAAATCCCCTGAGGATATAAACACAGACACACACACACATATGAACAGCCTGCTGAACTGAAACACACCTCCTGTAAGTATGATCTTCCCTCAACAGAAATACTACCATGATTCCAAGCAGCAGGTATAAAATGGCAAGTATGTCAAAACATAGGAAGGTGGTAGTGTTCTAAATGACAGGTGGAATGAATGAGAACAGAAGACACATAAAAGCACAGAAAGAGCAGCAAAATGTTTGGAGTTTAATAAAAAATACTATGAGTAGCAGATTTGTCAATGCACAATCACATCTCTTGTTATACTAAGTATAGCAAAAAAACTAGGGTAGGAGGCAAATCCATGAGACCCCTCTCATTACAACTCTCAATAAAGAGAGACCAAAATTTGTTAAACTTAAGTTTAGTAAAAGTCAGTAAGATTCACATTATAAGTAATTATTTTCAGTACTTGCCCTTTAAAGTTTCATGCAAAAGCAGCAGTTGCTTTGTCTAATTCAGTTAATAATAGATGTACTTCCATGATATACAGCTAATATTTAATAAATTTTCCATTAAAAAAACACTTCCAAAATGTGCAGTGTCAGGAAAATCACAATTTTTGTTTGGCCTGTCTGCAAAGTTACTTCTGAGAGCCAGACTTTGCTACTGATAGCGACCTTTACACTAGTTCAATTTTTCAGTTGCCAGAAGCACTTTCTGTCCTCAGCTCTCAAATATAGGACAAATGCTATCTTCAATAGATAAATTTGTGAGAGGAGAGGAAGTAGCTGAAAACTGCAGAAGGTATAAAAAGCTGTAGCAAGAACATTAGCAACTCTCTACAAGAATTTTGAGATACCTATGGAAATTAAATTACTGCCAAGGTATCAAAAGCTTTTATTTTTTTAATTTAAAGTAACTAGTACTAAAGGTCAACAAATAAAACAACAGTCTGACATAAAATCAACACATTTCACTTGCTTACCTGCACAAGCCTGTGAATTCTCCTTAAAAATTCTGAAGTTTTGACTAGAAGTGAATATCATATATCAGAAGAAATATTGTAATATTACTTTGCTTTCTAAGTCTGTTGGCTTTACCAAAAGGATAGAATTTCCTATATTGTTTTCCATTCCTCTGCTAACGATTTTCATCAATTTATCAGTCAATCACTTGATTATAGCAGTAACAGCCACGAAAATTCTAGCATGAGCTATGTCAAGTCTCAGATCTACACCACCTATACAGTGAGCAAAACTATTCAGAGCTACTAACCAAATGCAACTACTGGCAATTTTATCAGCTCAATCAAATTTTCAACAGTCAGGCTGTAACTGCACCTACAGTAAAGACCAAAAGACACTAAGCCTGAGAAGCCAAGAGAAGGTAGAATGTTTGTGTGTAACATGACGTAGGACAGACATAAAGCAAAGATTTTTAGTGCCAAGTACACCAAGAGGAACCCACACTGCAACTTTGCTTGTACTTAATCTAGCAACTCCAAGAATTTCACTCAATGAAGTTTCCTTATCAAACTATCTTCTAGGTGGCTTACAATAACAGAACAGAATGTTCTCTTTATTAGACACTAACATGTCTTGCTGTATCATCCTGTATATCTTCACACATAAGGAAAAGGCCTTACATACATACAGGACAATTCTACAATAAATTTGAATGGCAGGATATATTACACTAAATACTAAATGGTAAAATGTGGCAGTAATTAAAAAAGTGACTTAAAATTCTGGAAAGTCAACACATAATGCCTTCTTTTAGGCTAGCAAAAATGAGACTCATTAGATACCATTTCAGAGAACATTAAAATAATGTAATACTACATCTTAGTGAAGATGCATTTAGAAAAAAAAAAAAAGACACTGAATGTTATTCACTGCATAAATTATTTTTGCAAACTATTTTTTCTCCAAAACCATCTCGGTTGCAAAACACACTTCACCATCTGTGTAATTACCCATAAAAAGTCCAAAGCTGTCAGAAGTGGCTGCGCATCCAGACTTTATAGTCCACCAAGGCACAAGGCTTTCGCCTAAAGCGATGTATAAAATTACGCAGAGCAGGAACGCTGAAATGTGTCTGTACTAAGTCATTATACTCCCGAGATAAAGCCACTTTAAATGAACTGCAATGATTTGAAAAACTAATAAATATCTCATATGTGCTAACAAGTACTTCACACAAAAAATTAGGAAATAAAGTAAACAAAATGTGGGTATAAACTATGCTTCGTTTTATTAAAAAATGTGTCTATCACCTGACTGCCATTCTTGAAAGAACAGACACTTCTCAAAACAGCATTTTCAAAGTTTTTGTAATTTGCTACTACACCTTAGTTCCTTTAATACTGTCTGAAGTACAGTTTGTGGAGTTAGTAACAGTACTTGTCTCTAACCCTTACGTACAAAACTCTTGGCTGATGGCAGCATAGACCATTTGAAAATTCTTCCTGATATCTACTAGCCTGAACTATCAGCATAGTTAGGGTACACCTAACACAATGGGGAATTGGAGGAGAGCAGAGCAGACAGGCAATGGGAGAAAACCTAAAGTTCCAGTGAGTCAAAGATGAGGATGCTGATCTTTCAGAGCAAGATCTGTAGGTTGTCTTTCTGCCTGTAGGTTATTCTTTCAAATTCCAACTTACATAGTGAAGCGAGGCTAGTCTTTAACCACCAATAGTAAAACTCTACAAAAAAGCTTTTCTAGCTTCTCTCTTCTGTGTCCTGTCTGCTCTTGGGTAAAATTCTTCCTTATCCAATCAGCTCAGTGCTTCAAAAATGTGGAATAACAATCTCGGTTTTTTCTCTCTTCTGGACTCTATTTTAAATCCTTTCTTACTTTAAACTTTCAAGTTCTGTTTCTGTTGTTAGTACTGACTCCCTAATCAGACAAAATTTATATAAAGTTTTAAAAACTTGTCTGTTCTAAATGGTCTAAATACCAGGAATAAAGTCCTCAGTAGATCTGAAATGTTACAAGCCATAAAGACCTAATGTTGTACCTCTATATTCAGATATAATGTGGTTCCTTAATGCACTGGCTTTTCAAAGCAGAGGGACAACCTGTTCTTGAAGAGCTGAAATTCTAACAAAAAAAGAAAACTGAAATCACTGTAAGTCTCCCAAAAGAAGCATACTAAATTTCATACTTTCCCCTCTTGTATAGTAATTACTGGTTATTGATATTTTCTTAATTTCACAATTTTAAATGTATGTTCTCAACTTGTTTACATTCCTTAATAGCCTTTAAAGATACAGCCAAAGTATCTTTAAGTGCCAAGTCTTTCTTGAATCCTGGATGGCATTATTTCATTAAACTTATCTCTCCTGACATTCAATTTTTCTTTTGCTTAGCAGGTTGCAAAGTGAGAGTTCTGTAACATGCTAAACATTATGAGATAATGTGACAAATGCAGGCTACTTCTTCTGCCACTAGTAGTTGTCACTATTATAGTAAGTTATTTTCTTCTTCATCTTTTTTTTCTTGGAAACTTCAGTAACACTGCACAGATAAACCTAACTAGGAAAGGTTCAGAACTGCCAACTTCAAGAATGGAAAGAGAGAAGAGTTAAAATTGCTTTACAATTTTATTATCCAATTGGCTTTTCACAGGCTAATGAAATAAATAATAGCCTGTTTATATACTTGAGGTGATTCTGCTTCAGAATAGCAGTCTATATAAGCATTTAACTGGTCATACCTAAGTGCATGAGAGAAGAAACTGTGTTAAAAGTGTAACGGTCATTTAGGCAAGAGAAACAGATAACCTTCCAAACCTGCATGCCCAGGTTTAAATTTTTTTCCATTGCAGTTTTCTACTCTACAAAAGGATAGGTAGGTGAACTGCTCTGAAACAGAAATTCCTCCTTCCAGCTTAAACCTGAATGCTGACTGAAAACTGTCTATTAAGGATCTGCAGACTTTCACATGCAGCAAAGCAGATTTTGCAGCAATCATCTCATTGAGATTAGGACAGCAGAATTTCTCATACACTGAACAACGTAATATATTCAATACCATAATCAAGTAAACAAGGGAAAAGAATCACATGACAGACATGAGACAGGAAGACTTAATTGACTCGCTCCCTTAAAAACTTCAATGCATTTACTGATTTGCATGTTTCATTGCTTGCCATGAAGGGTTGAAAAAACAGAAACAAGTCAAACTTCATGTTTAACCAACTCGAAAAATGCTAAAGTTACACACTGCAAATTCAACAAGGGGAAACTGAGCTTTTCCGTGTTACACGACAAATACGAAACTGCATAACACTGGATATCTCATGAATCAGAATTAGCCTATGGATGTTAATCTGGCCAACACTTGTGCAACTACAAATAAATAATACTTAAAAGAGATGCCCCATTCTCCCTTGATTTCCTGCTCTGAATAGCTCATTATTATTTTTAAAAACTGATTACAATAAATATTCAAGTTTTTTAATTATTAGAAAGTAATTCTAAGTCTTTAAGAGTCACTAGCTTGGATACCCTTATCTTCAAAAGTTGATAGTTCTTACATTAGCAACATGCAAGTCAGCATTCACATGTTTTACATGTCTAGAATTTCCCAAGACTAAGGAAGAATCCAACAGATAGTTAAGCCTGATATGTAGTCACAGACTTCCCAATTTTAATCTACTGCAGGACTGTATAAAAAAAATTAGTTTACAAATCAGCCTACCACACTACCTCTACGGAAGTAATTAATGACAATTTACATCCCAATAACTTCTACTGCAACAAATATGTTTATTTTCCTTCAGTAAACACATAAGTTGGAAAACAATTAACTAGAAATTATTTTCATTGAATTTTCATTTTTATCAACCAAAACTGAAAACTGAACTTCTTAATTTTAAGTTTTCCCACTGTCCAGTTTGAGCATGGGCAACCTGCTTAAAATCTCTATGTCAGTTTCTCTAACTTCTAGATGGAAAAAAAAAATATTTCAAATAAAAGACAGTAAAACTAGCACAAGTCATAAAATCATTAGGGAAGAAAAAGATGCTAGAGCAGTATAAAGTGCTGCTCCACTCTGAAAAGTGACTCTTAAGAGCAGCATCAGTTTTCAGGCTTTTAATTAAATCAGTATCGAGTTTGTTCATTCACAAGTAACAAAGCCTTCTTTCTCCAAATCATTAGCCTGTACTTGAGTATAGTAGGCCTAACCAAATTTTTCCACTTGAAGAATACCATCAATAATAAAAATTAGGCAATTATATTGAAACTTATTTTTAAAAATAGTGTATGGAAACATAGTACTTGACTTTATTAATTTACACAGATAAATAAGATAAACCTAATCCTTTTGAAACATGTAAAAAATTTTGGTCTAATATTATCATGGGAAGAAGTCCCATTTTTTTGTATCAAAATTGCAGTTCTCTGTTTCAGAATACCTCAGTGTGGAAGAATCCTATATTAGGAACAAAGTGCAATTTATCACTATCATGATTTTATATACGGCTTTGTGGCAACACATAGTACAATTTTGAGTGGTGACTGCAATAATGTTTTCACTCTTAAAACTGGTCATTACTCAAAACAATGTTAGTGCAATGATCACACAACTGTCAACATGGGATGCAGAGTTCAGTGTAAGCAGAGTTCTTGAATCTTTACTTCTGTAGATCAGTCTTCAAAAAACGCACAAAACAGAACAAAAATCAAGTATGAATTCGTGATGGTACTGACACCAAAATCTGAAAGTCAAAATAGGCAAACACTCTTGTGGGTTAAAGCTGATATCCCTCTTTTTAAAAGAGGGGCATTTTAAAAGCTTCTTTTTAATAAGTCCCTGCCCTCTATGCGTCAGTTCCTAATATAACTGCTGGGCTTTACCTATACTACTGTATACTACAGTACTTTTAAATCTCTAAGGTGACCAAATTTTCATTGACAACTTCCTTATTTCTAGGAGAAGCCACAAAATGAAGGTTTTTTCAAATACACATATCCTCACAAAATATTTCATGAGCAGAGAAATTGCAATTCCAAAACTTCTATTTATATGCTGCTTAAATGTCTATTAACTCTAAACATAAGTTTAAAAAAGAGAAGCAGAAAAGGCACCAAACCTTGCTCTTGAAAAAACGAATGTCAGTCTTGAAATTTACATCACAAAGGTAACTATAAACTGTACATGTGCTTTCTGAATTAAGAATTTCAGATTACTAACACTGTTGCTGAATAGGGTAGGACTGTACTATCTGTTTCAAGGTGGGTGTTCAGTGGCCTACCATAACAGATCTAAAAAATGAATAGGTAGGCCTACTTGCAGCTTAAATTACAACTTTGAAACAAAAGCCATTAAGAGTTCATTTCCTAACAGACTGTATTAATGACCGTAAAAAAGATCTGGATGTCAGCAGTGCAATCCTTGTGTTAAAAAAAATATAGCTATGCTGATTGTCCCATATGCCAAATTGCAACAGTTGTACTTCTAAATGTAGATTACACTATTTCAGACGGACAAGGAAAAGAAGAATATGAGACTATTCCCTACAGTTGCTCCCTTCAGTATGGAAACTCCAGAAAACAATGCAAGTATCCATAAAGCAAGGAAGCAGCATGAATGCCTCTCAGTTGCTAGATTATGTCATCACTATTGAGACTATTGCCTGTTTACCTTCCAATTACTCCAAAAAATGGGAACATACAGAAGATACTTCTGTTGCATTACAAGCTTTTAATCCTTTTTTTTTTTCTGGAGAGAATATTATCCAGAGCTACTCCAAGAGTTTGGTTTCTAATCAAGATTCCAAGACCTGGTGATGTTGCTCTTCCCACTGAAGAAGTGTTGGGAGGAAATAAGAAGAGTTTACATTTGGCACAATGTCTGCCATATAATGTAACTGCCTGAGCTGCAGCCTCACATTCCTTTAACTTCCCACTTTTAGAATTTTTATGCCAAGGAAAATCCTTAACAGAGGAAAAAAAACCTTTCTATGGTAATAGCACTGTACTGTAAGGTTATTAATTAGATTTGATAATAGGTTATACATTCTTTTTTGGCACCCTTCTATGTGGCACTTTGTTCTGAATCTAACATAAAAAGTGATAAGCATATACTAGTGAAGAGCAATGCATACCTCTCTCTTATGCCCATGCTTAAAATTTACAATATCCTATCAAATTTGTCACTTCACATCTGCAGTGTTTCACTTCCGTAAAAGTCTTAACAAAACTTGTTAAAGATGTTGAGTCCAAATAAAGTAATAACTCCTTTCATTAAAGAAAACTGGCCGTTCCTGATATTGCATGATCAAACAGATGACAAATTACATGCAAAAATTAAAATTAATATTTTTTTATATTCAAGTCAATTCACAATTATATATTCATTTTCTTATGCACAAAATATTAATCAAATTTGAAAAGCTCTAGGGAATTTTAATTAAATTAATTATTTACTGCTCTCTTTTTTCCTATATACGCTTGATACATCATTGACAGTGTTGTTGAGTTACTGTTCAGCATCAATTTCAGAGGTAAACTGCACTTTGAAGTAAGGGTAATAAACAGCAGAATTCTTAAAAAACATATACAATTATATACATACATCTTTCTTTGACAAACAACCAAATATTTATGAAAATCCTTAAGCAGGCCAAATTTAACCATCATATTTGTCTAAGGTAAATCACATGTTTTACTTAGTCCAATGTAAGTTTCATTCTGAGGATTACAGCTGGAATAATTAGTTATTATTAGTTAATAATTTTTTGAACTGTAAGCTTGCAAATATATATATAAGAAAAATATTAAATATTTTAAGGATTTATACAAATGGTGCTAACCTCTTACTGTCAGCTTGCTATACAACTGTGAGTTCATTTCTTTGTCTCTCTTGTAACGTCGAAATTCATCAACAGCTTCCCGTACCACTGTGACCGTCAAAACAAATCCCTGTTAAAGATACAATTATGCAGTTCAGAACTCTCAGTGCTAGAATAGAAATAGATAAGTAGGAACACTACACAGAGTAAGAACATTTGCTTAGGACACTGACTTTTCACTTTTTAATTTGGATTTGAGTCTTTTCTTCAATAAGTTAAAATAGTATCTTGGTTTAGTCCAGGAAAAACAAAATCATACTTGCACATTGTACAAATATAATTAGAGTAACTACCTGTCCAAACACACATAATTGAGACAGCATTTCTAAATGCAAAACAGGAAGATGCTTGGGATTACTTAAAGACAGCCTTCATAGTTTTAATAAGCGTATTTCCTTATCATCCACAAACTTTAGGGCTTTACCAAAAATATTTGAAAAGCCTCCAATTCTAATGTTGAAAAACTGCCTTTTTCCCAATACACAGAAAAAGATAAAAGAATGGCTAGTTTAATCATTTTGCATCTTAAATGCAGTTATTTAGCAACACATCACAAATATGGAGAAATTAAAAGGGGATTTGTTCTGAAAAACTAAGTATCTAAATGCTTCAGCTGCTCCTTTCACAGGACAATGCCACTGTAGCTTCTGCTGGAAATGCACAAAGTGCTTCACTCAGCTGTGATGGTCTCTGGCTAGAAAGGGTGGTAAACTAAAAAACACAGAGCAATTCAGGGATAAGCACATACATTTCCTTTCTAGATCTCTTAATCTCCTCAAATCAGATCTTCTGGCTTTGACTCAACACTTGAGTTTTTCTCCATTTAGTGAAAGAGAAATAAAAATTTTATCAGTAAAAGAACCTTTCATTATTACAAGTAAGATGGATACAAAATTCAAATATTAACAAATCCACTAACAAGTAAGATTCTACATTATCTCTCTAGCTTCAGACAATCACCATTACTTTATAGAAGAAAATTTATGACATTAGACTTCTCTTGCAGAAGTCCACAGTTTGCCAAACTTCCCCTAATGTCCCAGCACTATGAAAGGAGTGAACGTGTAGAGCTTTCCTAAAAGTGTTGACTAAAATCCTGCTATGGATTTCAGGGCTGTTTTGCAGTTCCAGACCAAAGATCCAAGGTGTATATAGCTGTGACCATATAGTTAAGAACTACTAGCTTGCTCAAGTTTACATTGGCTACAATTATAGTAGAACTACATAGAACAAAAAAAAGTCCATGAAAAAGCATTCTCTTTTTATTCCCCAGGGCATAACCGAATGAAAAATCAGATTTTCTCCTTTCTGACAGCAGCATTTTTGTATGTTTTGGCAATATAGATACTTAAACAGCATAAAAAAGGGCACTCCTGAAGCACCTTCAAACCTATTTCTCATTTGTACACACCTTGTTATTAGACAGTACTCAAAACACAGAATGCAAGGTGCTACCTGCAAGAATTTCCTCTGGCAGCCCCTAGCTAAGCAGCTGAGTACTGAGCTGACCATTGTTCTGAGTACTGAGCTGACCATGTCTATGAGGAGCAATTTAAGAGACATTTCTCTTTTTACACATTTGCTAGTTGATAGAAGTTGATATTCTTCCAAAGGAGAGCTAAAACTGTGATGTCAGTTTAATGAGGGAACCTGTCATCTTTCTCTAACTGTAAGCAGGTAAGTATCTTTAGTGTACTCCTTACAGTTAAACCAGTATGCTTCAAAACCTTTGTATGCTGGAGTGGAAATTAAAAGTCCATTCCCTAGAGCAATTGAAATCAAATTAGTAAAATAGTCTTGTTTTAAGAACTTTGGGGCTAGATCTAAGTGTATCTGTGTTATAAAAAACTGTTAAAATACACCAAAAGGAAGAAAAATCCTAACAAAACAACTCATAAAATCCACATACACCATCAAAAACCCCCAAAACAGTTCTAGCAATAGTCAGCTTCTAGTCATTTGGTTTTAAGTATCAGGGTAAACAATTTTCCTTTAAAATTTTGAGAGAAAATATAAGCCATAGTTACTCCTCTGATTATTCCTGAAGATTTATCAGTAGTTACATGCCCTTCACAAAACTTATCTGTTAAGCAGCAAAAGCAGACCAATGGATCAGACTTAAATATTTTGTATTTTCCTTATAGATCTTAACTTTGCTCAACATTCAATTGCTGCCTTTTACCTGGAGGTTGATTATTAGTAAAAAGCTATTAAAGTAGAAACAAGTGAGTTTAGCAAAAAAAAACCATTGAGATATTGGTATTTTCAAGCTGTATGTGAAAACTAGGATGCATAATTCAAAATACCTTTGAATAAGACAAACTTATTTATACAGAACAAATCACTGGTGTTCAAAGTACAGTATTTTCTCCCTTCTTTGAGCAAGATAGAAATGGGCTGAGATGCAAAGTGTTAACTGGGTTTTTTTCCTTACTACCCCACCAAGTATAGCGCTGTACACAGTGCATCATGGTGAATAAAGCAACTTCCAGACAAGGCTGACTTCTGTCTTTTCCTACTGTGTCAGTTACAAAGACTTTGTAAATATCCATTTAAAATCCCACTGTTGAACAAGCTTTCTATCTTGAAACTGTTTTCTTTGATGCAGCAGAAGCAAGTCTGGGAAGAGAGGTGGGAAGAATACACAGGATGGTCTCTCCATTTATCCATAGTTAAAAGGACACATGTTACAACAATGAAAACAATGAAATCAATCCAGAATATTTACTCTATTGACTTGTTAAGAACGACCTTTACTCAAGCAGTCAGCATGTCACAGTTCTTCTTGAATACTACTGAGAATAAATGCTACCAAAACATATCATTTTTTAAAAAAAATTTAAAACATAAGGCATTTGCTCTTCCTGTCTTTAAACCTAGTGTGGAGGGACTGGGAAGAACATGAAAGAAAAGGTAATGATCTGGTTATAAATAAGAAAATAATTCCAAATCATGGCAGTACAGCTGGCAGAGTACCAAAAGGGTTTCCTCTGAAGAGAATTCAGTTTCCAAACCTCAGGAAATCTGAATCAGAAGCGTTTTGAACAGTTTCCCAAGAAAATACTGCAGATCTCAATAATAAAAAGACGTATCAAAAGAAAGCCAGTGCAACTGGCAGGGTGGTCAACTAGGAGAAGCATGTTTAATTAATAACTTATTTTCA
Source organism: Luscinia megarhynchos (assembly GCA_034336665.1). Lineage (NCBI taxonomy): Eukaryota > Metazoa > Chordata > Aves > Passeriformes > Muscicapidae > Luscinia > Luscinia megarhynchos. The sequence continues at coordinate 10,491,973 of JAPFBE010000002.1, forward strand.
AGGCACAATTTCCTCCCGATTTATCCACAGCTTAAAATATTTTATCTCAGTTCTTGGGAGTAAAGGTTGTGATCAAAACTGATACAGAAGGAATGCAAAAAATTTATGCTCACAATTCCAAACTAGTCTGAAAGTACTAAATAGTCACCAAACAACACTAAATGGAAAGACATTTAACACACAAATTACCTATGCTACCCAGCAAGTTTCTCTAGTAGCTGGAGCTTTTTTTGCTGGCTGGTTATTTTAAACTCTTGAGTGACCAGCAGGCAGAACAGAGCACTACACACTGACAGCAGCTGGTTGACAAAAACGACCTTGCCTGGGGGGCAGAGGCATAGTAGGCAAGTGAAAGGGAAGGCTGTCAAACAACAGCTTTCAAATAAGCATTTTACTTTGTTATGTTCTTTGATCACTGCAGTTTACCCGTTGCAGGTTTATGCAATGTACATAAACATGAAAACCCCCAAACTTATAGGTAATAGCATTTTTCTGTTTACCAGAGGAGCCCAGTACGTGTACAGGTAGCCTATTTTCAATGCTGGTACAAACTGTGAGCAGGACACGACGAGAAAATAGAGATTCAAGAAAAACTTGAACTGTTCATATAAAACCTAAAATGAAAAAGAAAGTAGATAAATGTCTTAAAATTTGTATTCAAAATATACATAAAGTACACTTCTTCATGATAGGATATATAAAAGCATTGTATGTCATACTATTATAGAAGCATTATTAGAGTACTTACACAGCCAAATGTATTATATATGACAACACACTACTAGATTATTTTAATATTATACTGCTATTTTCATTGAGAAAAATCCATTTATAGTATTGCCTCTTTTCACTCTGAAAAAGCAATTTGCTAAATTTTGGGTTTTTTGAATACTGGACTATGCATCAAGAAAACTGTGCAAAGATTTAAATATAGGTATTAAGATATATTTATTACTACATCAAAGATTGGGTCTAAACTCAGAGCTAATTATCCAACTTCTAAGTGAAGTCAGAGTAGACTTATCACGGAATACATTGTCCCATACTCCAAAGCAATGACAGATGCAGAGATTCCTTTGGTAATTAAAAGCACCACTTCAGCAAGCACATGTTCTCAAGATTACTTTGGTTGTAATTACAATGCTAAGAACATTATTCATTTTATAGAATTTTGACTCTTCAAAGACTTCACGTAAACCAGGCTACCATGGCACCTCCAGCAGCATTAAGACAACCAGTTACTGAACTTGGAACACTGAGGCTTAAAAAAATAAAAACTCAATTATTTCAAAGATAAAACATTCAAAATAAATCCAACACCCACATTCAGAGATTGTCTCCATCTTTTAATTTTAAAATTCAGTTAATATTAGAATGAGTTCTGCATAAAAATCAAAGTTATTTGACTTATATTTATTGCTCTCACCAGTCCAATAGTATTACTTCATTACGTAAAAACCTATGTGCTAGGAAAAAATATTCAGGAAAGTCCAAAGTGTCTTTCTGGCAGCCACAACAAAGTAGTGGTACCTCAAAGCTGTCAGTTCAGCTAGAGACTATCTAAACAGCCTCCAAGCCTAAGATTTTTTATTTTTTTTTCAGAGCATGGAATGCTATTTCATGACTTACCAATAAAACTGTAAAAGCAAAAAAGTGAAATCAGAAGTTGTCAGAAAGGTCAGAGCCTTCTTGTTCAGGCTGAACCTGCACCTTATGTTGATCCAGTTATTGATCATCCTGATGCAGTTCATACTGATTTCATACTGCAGTTCATACACTCATTTCTGCTAATATGTTTAGCTGTTTACAAAAACTTGATAAACCAGGTCAAAGAAAAGTCCAGACAGTACTTTAGGAGGTACAGATCTTGTAGGAGAAGGCGTAAGTTGAAAAGCACTTCCTACAAATCTTTTGAATCCTGGCAGACCACTGACAGTTCACTCAATACAAAGCTAAGCACTTCAGTACAGTTAAGCAAATTGAAAAGTCTTCATCTGCATAAAACAAGTAAAACTACGGCCTTGAAGTTGAGGAAAGGTATCTTCAAAACCTGCTCATCACAGAAGAAACGTTTTATGGAAACTCATACAAAATTCCTAAGCCCCTATATCAAGATATGAAATCGTAAAAAGAAATTGAACAGACTGGTATAAAGGGAGAAGCAGCAAGTATTTTGTGAAAAAAAAATTAGATTATATTTTGGAAATGTTACAGCTCTTTTAGCCAGCAAGTAAAATTCTGTTAATCTAAGCATTATTTTAAGTTAGTATTTGGATATGAAATTATTGAATACTACCCACTGCCAACCTCAATGTTTAAAAAAAACATAGAAGAGAACACAGAATTTCACAATTGAAAATTGCAGAGTAGATCACTGAGTCAATATTTATGACTTTGTTAATTTATGGGTTTGGAACCAATACAGTGATTTTCAAATTAAAAATTACTTCTAGTAAAGCAGCATAAAAAAAGAAGACAGCTACACAATATTCTACTAATAAAAAGCCTTAAGTTACATATAAAATTAAAATGTGAAAACATTTCATTTTCACTAACTTGGGCTTTACACCTAGGATCTCACTTCCTTTCGAAGTTACTATTGAGTTTTCAAATACTAGCTCCAAATTAAAAATATGACTTGACCTATTGGGTAAAACCAAGATTTTTAAAGATCAAAAAAGAACAAACATTCTCTCTCACAACAGGGAATTGCAAACTACAGCTGATCCCTATAAGGAACACAAATCTAGCTCACGATTTGTAATCTACACTGCAGATTTCTAGTTGCAATAATCAATGGCTTACTATATGCTTAATGAATTTTGTGACCTTCAGGAAAGCATATGTGGCTTAACCAATTTCAGTGTATTTAATAATTTAAACTTTGGAAGAAAACATTTACTTTGTCCAATAATGTTGAGAATATTTTATCCACATGTGATAACTGACATTTTATTTTCCTGACAGGAGATCAGTCTTAATTACAAGGCCATTAATTTTTTTGTTGTTTTAATAAGGAAATGCATTACAAAACATCTGCCAGTCATTGGACTAAAGAGGTCAGAAGAATAGAATCAATACTCTCATAAATCAGCATGATCACTGAAATAAAAAATTTAAGACAAAGCATGTCTGTATTCAAAAGTACAAGACATTCAGTTTTGCTACGGGACACAGGATTCTCAGATGGCATTTTTAAAAATATGAATAAAAATGTAATACCAAAATTCATAGTATCACACTAGGACACATTTTTAGGTTTAACTACTTAAATTTCGAAAAATTGTTTCTCTGTTGCTAAATGTCATTATAACAACACATTTTTTAAAAACTATGAACTAGACAAAACTAATGTCTCTTTTTGTCTTCGTATACACGCTGTATAGTACAAGTAAAAACCTGAAACTAAGGCGTACTATGGCTTTTTGGGAAAAAAGTGACAAAAAAACTTTCTACTCCACATCAAAAGTAATTGCTGAAGAACTGCATTCAAAGTCAAAAATACCTGCAAAAAGACTGCAATAACAAACTCAACTCTGAAAAGTACTACACTAGGCCTACTTGTGGTACAAATTGCAGATGTTAGTTGTTTTTGTCCTTTAAGGAATTCTGCATTTTGGAATTCATTACTTATTAGTTGTTTTTGTCCTTTAAGGAGCTCTGCGTTTTGGAATTCATTATTTATTGTACTTTCAATGCCAAGGAGTATGAGAAAAGATCCATGGGACTAAACTGTAATTTTAAACAATATACTTCTAAATTGAATTCAATGCTTTGCATGCAGAAGTGTTTCTTTTTTAAAAAAATTACAGATTTCTAATACATTTTTCAAATTTTTTTCAAATTTTCTGAATAGAAAAGTACAAAGAAATCCATTGCAAATTTCAAAAGCTTCAATGAATTCCAACCACTTAAACTGCAATTAAGTATACATCCCTTTGAAAGCCAAACAATTTAATAAAAATGCAACCTTGTTCTCAGCTGTTAATTTTCATTGAAACCATTGAGACAAATATAGAAAGAAAAAGAAGAACCAGGGCAAATAAAATTATCTTTTTTGTGAGATAGTCAAAAAAACACTACAGAGCATATGTCAGCCTAACACCAGAAAATGTTCAGTGGCCTTACCCCAGGTATAAAGGTAAAGATGTTGTACTTTTGATTTTTTATGGCATTTTTGGGGTATTTTTCTTCACACTTTTCAGGACACCCAAGCCACACTGTGCGAGCCTTCAAGTCTTTCTTTCTTCGACAAATGTTTATGAGCCAATCAGAACAACTGAAAAGAAAGACAATTGTTTATTTTAAAACTACAAATGTACTATACAAGATCACAATTTCCAAACTTGGAACTCCTGAAGGCAAATAGCTATGAAAAACAGGCTAAAAAATGTTTGCCACATCTAAATAAGCAAGCATAATGCTAACTTCTATTCTATTCTAATATTTAGGGCAATTCAGAATAGTGAATTCACCTAGACATATGCATATATAAACACCTGCACATTCTTAGCAGAAAATCCTAATACACTAATGAGAAGTTTTACTACACCATACCCTGACACAGGTTCAAGAAATTCTAGTTAATAAAATTCTGCATCATACTTTATTGTCCTTTGGCCAAACTCTTTATCTTGGATTACTAACACTCTGATTATGCTAATGACTGAAGAGGAAATAAGGCTTCTGTTCAATACAGTTCAAAAGATCTTTACAGCTTTGCATACAATTACCACATAATTTGCAAATCTTCAGTTTCCTCCATACCACTGCTAATGCCATACTTTCAAATATTAAAAAAAAAACCCAACCCAAACCTAACAAACACAACCAGAAAACCATTCAAAACAAGCCCACTATGTAAATACAGATTGCACAGCAATCTGCAATGGAAGAACTTCACACAAGAAAGGAGCAGCAGTCTTGCCTAACCAGCTTACAGACCTACTGAAGAAGTTTAAACAATGAGAGAAGAGCTCACAGAACTTTTAAATAACTGCATTTTGGACAAGGATACAGGACTGGTGGGAAGGAGTCACAAGAAGGAAGAACAAAAGGTGGTAAATGGAATGAAGCCTCTGAGGCTCAACAGATTATTTACTAACACAACAAGGAACAAACATGGATGTGACTCAACTCACATAATGTAATCAGCTTAAGTACTTGCTAGTACTGTCTACAGAGGCAGAATAACCATCTAGAGATGATTTGCAAAGAAAAGTGGGTTTGCTGTACATTGCATATCTTTGGTTTACAGTCCTATACATTAAAGAAGAAATTATCTGTATTTATTTGTTAATACAGTAAAGAGGTGTCCCAATCATATTGGGAGTCTGCTTTAGGCAAGGGAATCAAGAACATTGAGCAGACAGGCCTTTTCAGTGCTCTTCATCTACTGCAGTTGACTGAGCTGATAGCAGCAGGTTTCAGCTACATCAGCTGATGAAGTTGATATGAGAAAAAATTTCTAGTAAGGTTTTTGGAATATGCAGGCAATATTTTTGATGCAGCAAAAAGAAAACAACTGTTAGGAAATTCTTACAAATTTTATTCAAACCAACAGGAAGAATTCAGCTGAGAACAAGAGAGAAATTTACAATCCAATCACCTCAGCACTGTTTACAGGGTTAATTCTGTATAGTCAACCTATTCATATGTATTTGTACACACCTGTAAGAAAACAGAAATCATAACCAACATGTCAAGAACAATCTCTAAAATAGAACTAATTTCACTCTGAGAAGAAGCAGTTGCACCACCGTTTGAGAGTGCATGTCCTCTATTGATTCCTGGAGCTTTGAGCACCCTGATCTGGTGAAAGATATCCCTGCCCATGCCAGGAAGGCTGGATTAGATGGTCTTTAAAGATCCCTTTCAACCCAAATCATTCTATGATTCCTATCTCTAATAAAATTTAACTCTCAAGACATTTATCATGAGAAAAGTAAAGAAACATATTCTTGGAACTGATGCGGTTGGAATAATCATAATTGCAGAGTAGCTCACATAAAACCAAAGTAATTTCAATGAAGGTCTGTAAAGCTTTATTTAGAACCTACTGGGTAATGGCCTGTTGAATATCTCATTTTTCAGACCACAAAAAAATTAGAAGAGAGAGGACTACATGCAAAGAGCAGATCAGAGTTCAAGGCTATCTTGACAGATTAGAAAAACTAAAAAATCTACCTGGAAGACACAGAATGTAATTGAACAGGTACAAGCACAACACAGTTTACAGAGAAATATCCAACTACGCAAATACAGAATCAGGAAATGCTCAAAAACCAGGTGGCAGCTCAGTTACTGCATGAGAATGTTACACTCATGCAAAAAAAGGCATCTGCTCAGTGCGGACAAGCATACTTGTAGCAAGTCATGAATGTATTCCTTTCCCTCAGTCAGTGCTAGCATGATCTCAGTTGTCTTACAGGACCACTCTGAATACCAGATTTCAACAAACAGGTCTATTGGGAAAACAGAGACCACACATAAGAGCAAGAAAACAACTACAGGTCTAGAAAGCAGGGCAGGCTGACTACTAGATACACCAAAAGAAACACAGTTGTTCACAGAAGGCTGAGTGTAGACCTAATATGGTTTCAAGTATTTAAGAATCAGCTGCAAAGAGGAAAGGGACAATTATTCTCTAGGTCCACCATTGTTAACTAACAACAGACATTCAACTGTGGCAAATCAATAAGCAGGGTGGGCACAACATGGACAGATATTGAGTAAACTCTTTTAATGACAGGGGTGGAGGAGACACTTAAGGAAGCTGGAATTGCTGCAGATCTCTAAGATGTGGTTAGATCAGACATTGGTGATAGATATAACTCATTCTGGAGAGACAAGGAATTGACTAGAAACCTCTTAAGGTCGTTTCCTAGTCTGTTTATTCAGAATTACAGAATCATGAAATACACAAATACTGCAGGAAAGGAAAGCCAATAGTTACCTTACATTGCCACAATCCCTATTAAAATGTTCCTTGTGTGTAGTCTACATTATCCCATGCTTATTACAAATTAATTTGGCAAATTAATAGAATTCAATGTTGTGAGTTCTTTTTAAAGAAAATTAAAGGTTATGCCAATACCAAAATTATTCAAAGCAACAATAACTTTGTTACGGAAATACCACCACATCAATACACGCAAGTTGACCTTTAAAATACTTAAATTTTAAATGCTGAATTCTTAAGATTTTCTCCCAAAACTCTTACTATGTGATAGATGTAAACATGCATTTTATTTTTGTTACAAAAATAAAATGTCCTTTCATCAGCTTTTCCCAGTCATTTTAAAATAGTGACAAATAATTATTCTATCATTGTAATGGTGTTAATTCAGCTTTCAAAATTCAGACCTGTTATTTAGTAAAATACAAATCAGAAACATTATTACTTAAACTTGTCTTTAAAGCAAAATGAACAGCAGTCTTTCTATTTTGTGATTCCACAATCAGTTTAATGGCTGTGAACAGATCCTGCTGCTGCTGAAATGTCCAGTACCTCCCTTCCCCCATAACAAAGGTGTGGATTCTTGCTCCTTCCCTTGTGCTGGCAAATACTCATGCAACTGAATGGGAAACCAGTCCTGCAAATCAATTCAGCTGTAAACTAATGCAGAATAAAAGGGGATTATTTTTGGTTATATCCATCCCCAACCTTTAAAAATCTTAAAAATTTCCAAAATAGTTGAAACAATGCAGGTTATATGTTTACAGCAGAAGGCAGAATGATTCCACTCAGTGCCAACCTGGTTTTTTACTTGATAAAACTGCTCATGGTATTAAAGCTTTAAACTTGTTAGTTTCCAGGGCAGGGATGTGGAGACAGAAAAAACAGGTTAGTTATATAGTGAGAAATGTACGAACATATCTGTAGGAAAAGAGTTCCAAGGAAAATAATGTTTTCCTGGAGAAAGTGAGTTAGCATGACAGCTTTGCCTACAGTTCCATAGACAGGAATTCCCTGACAATCTTTGAAATCCTGCATTATTCAATCAGTTCTTGAATTTGAACAGTAAACACACTGAATATTTGATTAGGCACAGCCTCTTTTGTAGAATCACTTCCTCAGACACTAAGGACTTCTCTACTGCTAAAATAAACTTTCACCTAAGGCAACATAACTACACTGCCTTCCTTGCCCTGGAATCTCCCCACCTTGAAATGACATGTTTTTGCTACAGCTCAGCAGATACCGTCATGACCATTAGTTTAGCGAATGCCAAAAAGTACAAACACAAGAGTCATGTCTGACTGGGAAACCTTTGTGATACCTTTGATAAAACGGATTTGACTGACAGGGAGCTAACAACAGTCAAGTTCTCAGATGTGAGAAGTCACAGATGATGAAAATATTACAGCTTATGTCCAAAACAGTACTGTCATGGTTCAGATGAGCTTTACTACCATAAAAAAATAAATCAGTTAGATTCTGCTATTTACAGTCTTAGCAGCAATTACTGTTTTATCACAGAAAGAATATAAGATGGATATGCTGGCCTCAGAAATCCTAATAAATATATATTTATTCAAAAATACAACACCAATTAAGTCTACCCAAAATTTTTGTAACTCAGATTATCAACATCCAACACATTTCTAATCTGTCCTTGAATTAACATTCCCCAATACAGAACATATTTTTGACCAAGGGTATAGACCCTTCCGTGGGCTTTCTTTTTCTTTTTTTTTACCCAGTAAATGTGTATGATAAATGGGAATAGCATTCTCCAAGCTTCAAATAGCCTAGAAACATAATGTAAGATGTAGCATGATCAAGACATATTTCAGTTTTTTTTGAACTCTTATGTTCTTAGGGATTCAGCAATAAAAAAAAATATAAAGTGCATCCTTGTTTACTGATTTAATTTTGTATTTCAAATGCCCTTGCCTATAAAATTCAACACATGCACAGAAAGACTTTTCCTTAAGATAGTAGCAAGCTGTGTTGTCTGTATCAATGTAATAGACTGTATATATGTAAAATAACCAAATTTATAGAAGAACTTCAAGGCATATCCATTAACTAGCATTTTACTAATCTGCTTCCTAATGTATTATTTTAATGTGGAGGACAATAACCACTATCTTCATATTAGTAACCAATACCATATTTAAATTAAAAACAAGAACAAAACCCCACCGACCAAAAAAACTCCCCACAACAAACCAAAACCTGAAGTAATTGTTAAATAAGAACCCTTAACGTTTTCACAAATAGAGCGTATCTCTACAAGTCAAAAGCTAAAGTAAAAGTCTCAACTGACTCTTCAGCTCTGATAATAAAGGCTTTTTTTATTTTCTCTTTTCATTACTTTTATCCTACAAGCTTAACTGCCAGTATCTTTCACAAAACAGCATTTTCATCAGAATGGAAAGATAATATAAAAGCTCTATATTGTCTGCAAGGGTCAGCTTTTCCTTATTAGGTTTTAAGTAGCAGAAACTAGTTCTGCAAAGAAAACATACTGTAATTATTGTACTCAACAGGTAGCTTCAGTAATCAGGCCAAAAGCAACACAGTGGTCATGTCATTCTCAAAAGATCAGCATTTTCCCATGCTTCTGCATAACAAATGCGTTGCAGATTAATTGAAAGCGTACAGGCCATCTCAGAGCCCAAATTAATCCGAGCATTTGATATCCCCTTCACTTCATATGGAAATGCCATTCAATGGCACCATTTTCATAGGGACAAAGTGTTTTTTGATAACAAGTGGAATGTAAATCTCATGAGAAAGAAATCAATCCAGCCCAAAGAGCTCCAGAGTATTGATCTATGTGCATTATAATTTCACAAGCTTGAAGAGAATTTGTAAGTTAAAGGGGAAATGATTACAACCACAAAACAGCTGCTATATCACAAAGTTTTCTTTTAAATGTGGTATAAAAGCCAGAAATAAGCAGTTCCTGAAGTTAAAAGTTATATTGGTTGAATTAAGTCTTCAGTTTGTTCAAAATCAAAGACAACATTTGATTTAATTATAATTTTTTTCTTGCAAATGTAAAAACTCTTTAAAGAGCTGGAGATTTGCAAATAAAGTTCACACCATTCAGATATGATCAAGTCTATTGTCTAAACTGAAGTTTAGAAAAATTATATATTTGCTTTATAAAAGCTGAATAAAAGATTTTTACAAAATCATTTTTCAAGTACATACAACTTTGTCAAACCTTCCATATTTACTTCTGCAAAGAAGGTGAAACTTCTTAGACTAAAGAGGAAGAGTTTGTGATGCAGCAACAAAAATTTATAGAATACAAAATTCTAAAGCTGCAAAATAAGAGATGGAAAGCTTCCTCTCACAAAAATGAGATTAATCCTAACAATACAAAACAGACAAAAACCCCTACTGGGTATGGGGGTTTTTGTTTGTTTGAAACATGTAAAGTGATTTTGAACACAAACACAAGACTTCCACTGAGAACCCAAAAGAAATCAGGGGCCCCCGAGCTCTGGGATTTTATTCCAGAATAATGCCCAGTCCTTTATTGCGTTCATCTTTCTGTCACAGCTTTGAAAAATTTACAATTTCATGTAAAGTACAAAAACAAATTCTAGATGTTGAAGCTGAGATTCAACCTCACCCAGGTATGGGGTACTGAGTTCCAAAAAAATAGGGTGAAATTTTGAATTCTATTTAACAGAACAGGTCTCAGACTGCCTGAATCTTACATTATACTTAAAAGAACCCTGTTTGTCATCCAGAAATAAGTTTCAGTTGCTCATTTAACATTAATACACCAACATTCACGAAAATTGTTTTCTCACATGCTTCACTCCAATTGTTTTCTCACATGCTTCACTCCAATTGTTTTCTCACATGCTTCACTCCAAGTGTGAAGGCATCAACACACATTTGTATCCCAAGCTAACACTTTACACTCCATAAAAACACTGTAACTAATTCTACTACACAGTGTAATAAATACTGCCGGAGTGACAATACAGAATCCTCCAAGTTTCCTGCATGATTTTTTGAATGATCCTAGGTAACTTTATAAACTGCAAATTGGCATTTCAAAAAATCAACTATTCTGTGGACCCCAGTAAAAATTTGTAAAGTGCTATTATAACGAGCAACCATCAAAAAGAGTAACTTACACTGACTGCACATCCCTGATTTTTATCAATTACCAAGCCTCAATAATGCTCTCAGCCCAGATGAAATCTCCCTACTACAATGACAGGTATTTACACAAGCTCAACCAAGAGGAGGTTTCTATCCACCCTAACTGGACTAGTAGATAAAATACCATGGGATTCACCTTCCTCCCACACCTTTTTCCCTAACTCATCTAAGCAGCCATCTGCAGCTTTCCTGTGGGAGTATCCTCTGTCTCCTAATATCCAACTGAAATTTCAAGCTTCTGCTAGAATCTGATGGTAATTGTTTTTGCCACTAAAAATGAAAATTATCTGCTATAATGTTCTATTACAGAGAACACTACTGTGATTAAAATGCCTATGAATGCAAGACCAAATGGACTCTTTATTGTGTTCAAATTCAGTTGAGAAAATTAGCAAAGCAGAAGTCATACTCCCCTAAAGCCTCTTTCCTAGTGAAAACTTTTCTTTTTACACACTTATATTTGCAGTAAAAGATGTATAGAGCATAGCAAAAAAAAAAAAAAAGAAAAATCCATAGTGCAATTTCCTTTTTCTTCTCGAAAGTCCATCACAAATATGACTCAACTAACTTAAAGAACAGGTTTGAAAGTTTCTAGGCTTGAAAGCTGAGATGTACCTCTCAAATTTCAAAAGCAAGCAGGAACATGAAATTTTGCAATCTTCAGTACTAATGACCATTTCTTGTGACATTCTCTTACAATTTTTAATTAGTTCCAACATAAACTCACCTTGCCATTGCCTGTCTCTATCCAAACACTGTAAATTCCATATCAGGGTAGTCTTTACCGACCTGCCTGTTTTCATGAAACTTACAGGAATATAACCACAGTAACTAATAATCACTAATACTTACAGAACTGAACTCACATAAAAGTATATTGTTTGAAAGGTATCTATATTTTAAGACATGTCCAAAAGATTTTTCTTTAAATACTTCTTTAAATACTTACGTTCTTTTAAACAACTAAAATGTAGGTCTGTACCAGAAACACTGCTTCCAAAACCATTTACCTCTAACAAACACTACTTCTATAAACTTTTCTACCTTCCAAACACTCAATCCCTATAATAAAATTAATAAACCATGAGTTTTTGTTAAATCATTACAGAAATCGACACAAAAATGTTTTTTAAAACTTTGTAACAATTACTTGGAAAAACTGAAGGTGCATAAACACAGCTTTGCTTAGGTAAAACAACAGGCCTCTTAAAGTGCCATGAACACCAGCTGTGAAGACTTCTATCTAAATCAGTTCTAAAAACATCTGCCAAAGAAAGCATTTGTCATTTAAATTCACTGAAAATGCTTCTCTCACTTTACTGATTCTCAGATTTTAACGCTCCAAATTACAGAAAGAGAAAGAGCCATAATAATCCTAAAGGCAATTTTTCTACTTAAAAGTTTTGCTAAAAATTCATTAGAAAATTATTATTCCAAGATATTTGCATAGAGCACAGTCTGTCACAGAAAGTTTCTAAGTAAGAACCAAATCACAACAGCTAATTGCAGTTGCAATTCACTCTAAGACCATCAGTTACATTTATATTTTAACGTTTAAATTGAAGGGTTAACTAATCATTATTTGATGAATTTGCTTTTTCCTTACGGCAACATCAATAAATTTATATATACTGTAAACTTAACACACTAATATCCGTAAAAGTAAAAAATTTAACCCCTCTACCCTAATGCAGTATTAAGTGAAGTGAGAACCATGATTACATGTCATTACATGGACCTCAGATTAATACAAGTTTAGCTCATGGTCTCTCTTGCAAGTCAGCAAGGCAGACAGGAGAAGCACAACAGCATCAGCTCTTCAGAATGGTTTTTAACAGCAGGCAATGTCCTAGTAGGGAAAATGCAGGCAAATAAATCAAAAGATTCATGACAAGCAAATTATTCTGTGTTCTGTACTCTGCACACATCACACAATACAAAGTTACTATTTATTAATTTGCTAAAACCTTTAATTAAAGTACTAGTGTGTGACAAACCTAGTGCAAAGGAACTTCCAGCCGCCACAGATAAACCATTCTAAGCCTCTTCTTCTCTGAGAAATTCTGGCTCTTGGTAAAGTATGGTAATCACTCTCATCATTTTCAAAGCCTTCTTCTGACATCATTAGTGGCATTTCATCCAAGTGAGAGGATTCATCTTCCACTTGGTACCTGGCAAAATGAGAAAAAAGCACTACATAAATAGTCAATACATCACTTTTTATTACTGGGAATCTCCTAAATGTTACAAGTTAATTCTTGCATATAGAATTTTATTAGGGAGATATTTTCATCTAAGCATCTCATGCATTTTTGTTAATACATTAACATGATATTCCGATTTTAGTTAAAATTGTGTAATACAGCAAAAAGCCTACGATCGTTGTCAATCATAGCACAAATCACTCCAGGGAAATTCTTAGTTTTTAGATAATCACTGCATACAAAGTTGCAACTTCCTACTTTTCAAAGGATTCTTTGTAAGATTTTGTTAAACAGAAGTTACTTCGCAAAGCTTATAGCAGATACAAGACTGAGTTTTCATGGAAGTACAGACTTTCATATTTCTACTGTGCTTTTTCAATCTGCTTTCCTGATGCCTTTTCATGTGTGTGCAGGCCTTTGAGCCTCACTTTCTACACCACTCATCAGCATCTTGGTTTTAATTATGAAAACATTATATAGTTACTCTTAAAATTCTACACAAAAAGATTCAGCGAGTCAAGAAGATTTGCCTGTGGGACCCATGCAAACAACATTATGTTGTTTAACAGTGGTCCTTTCCTCCCCAGAAACAACTATCCACTTTAATTTTATGTATGTGGGATGCTTTATAAGCTAAGACAAAACACTAGAATATTCAGTAAGAAAATTCCCCCAAGTACCTGCAAATCGACTAACTTACTCATTTCATACTTTTATACCTCTGGGAAGATGATTGAAAGAAGATGCACTGTTACTCAGAATTAGTAAGTTTAATTTTTATGAAGCTGTATTTAAAGTCATCTCTTACAAGGTGAATCCTGGGACTGTCCCACTTTCTCCAAAGCAACATAAACCCAAACCATATAAAAATAGTAATTAACAAAACTGGAAATTAATTCCCTTTATGCAACTGAGCAGCTGGAGTGCATGGAGCTCTGCCTAGGGATGGATGAAGAGGCAACTGAGAGCTTCTGGGTTAAGAGCAAAGAGAGAACAGGTAAAGGCAACATTTTAGTAGGTGTCTGCTAGAGATCATCTGAACAGGAAATGCATGAAGGTGAGGCCCTTTACAGACAGAGAAGAGCAGCTTCACATTCCCAAGCCTAGTCTTCAAGGTGAACCACCCTTGTACCTGCTGGAGGAACAACACAAAAGGACATAGGAAATCCTGGAGGATCCTGCAGCACTTTGACAACAACTTCCTTGTCTAATTACTCGAGAGGAGCCCATGAGACAGGATGCTCTGCTGTACCCCATATCACCAAGCAAGGAGGGGCTCACTGGGGATGTGAAGGCCAATACAGCCTTGACTGCAGTGACCATAAGATGGTGAAGTTCAAGACTCTGAGAGGAGGGGAGAAAGTAGCAAGCAGCTCACAATCCTGAAATTCAAAATGGATCCAGCCTTTTCAAGAAGTGCTTGAACGAGTCCCATAGAACAAGGTCTTTGGGAGAAGAGGGGCCAAAAAAAGCTGGTTTGTATTCAAGGATCAGCTGCTCCAAGTTCAAGAGATTCCCATCCAATGGGATGGCCCTGACTGGACAAACAAGGAGCTGTCCAAACCTGGACAAAAAATTAAGTGCACAGAAGGTAGAAATAAGCATAGGTAACCTGGGGAAATTAAAAAAAACATTGTCCAAGTTTCCAGGGACAAAACTAGAAAAGCTATAGCCAAATACAATTGAATCCAGCCAGTGATGTCAAAGACAAGAAGTTTTTAAGTTCACAGATGAGATAAGGAAGACTAGGGAAAATGGGGTCTCATTGAATAACACAGAGGATACAGTTATACAGGACATGGAAAAGGCTGCGGTCTTGGTTAGCACAACTGATTTTCAGGAGTCCCAGGTCTCAGAGGAACAGGGAAAAAGCCTAAAGCAAGGAAGAGGAGTCAGGGGACACTTAAAAAAACTGAATGTGAATTTATTGATTTATTTTATATAGTATTATATTACATATATATACAATAAAAATATAAAATATGTGATAAAATGTATGCAATATATTATTAGTAATATACTATATATATTTATATGTAAAAATATTAAAAAGTCTATGGGCTCTGAGGGGATGCACCCACAAATGCTGAGGAACCTGTCTGACGTCATTGCAAGATCACTTCCAATAATCTTTGGCCAATCATGACAACTGGGAGAAGTGACTAAAGATTGGAGAAAAGCAAATGCCACTCCTACTTTCAAGAAGGGCAAGAAGGAGGACCCAGGGAACCTGCCCATACCTTCCAGTCTCACCACAATCCCTGGGAAGGTGATAGAGCGGCTCATCTTTAGAAATATTTTCCAAAAAAGGGCAAGAAAATCATAAGGAGTAGGCAGCATGGCTTCACCAAAGAAAAGTCCTACTTGACTAACCTGATGAACTCGTAAGATTAAATAACTGACCTTGCAGATGAGGGAAGAACAGTGGATAGTGTTTGCTTGGACTTCAGTAAGGTTTTAGAAACTGTTTCCCATAGAATTCTTATTCTGCTGCAGTAGCTGGTTGAGCAGACAGTGAGATGGATTGAATTCTGTTGCAATGGCCAGGTCCAGAGGGTGGTCAGTGGCACAAAGTCTAGTTGGAGGTCAGTACACCAAGTGACTGTACCCCAGAGATCCATACTGGCTCAGTCTTGTTTAGCATCATCACTGATGATGTGGAAGATGGGGCAAAATGCACCCTGAGCAAGTTTGCAGATGACACAAAACCAGAAGGAGTGATGACAGGCCAGAGGAGCATGCCACTATCCAGTGCATGTTTGACAGGCTGGAAAAACAGATTGCTTGGAACGTCAGGAAGCTCAGCAAGAAGAATTGCAAAGTTCTGCATCTGAACAACCTCACTCACCACTACATGCTGGGGGCTACTCCAGAGAAGGAGCTTGACAGCAAAGAATTTGGAGATCCTGGTGGACACCAGCACTGTGCCCTTGCTGCAAAGAAAGGTACCCGTATCCTGGGCTGCATCAGGCAAAGTGCTGCCAGCACATCAAGGGAGGAGATTCTTCCCACAGCTGGAGCAGTGTCCAGTGCAAGAGAGACATGGCCATGCTGAATAGAGTCCAGTGAACAGCCATGATGATCATGAAGGGACTGAAGTATCTCTCCTGCAAGGAAAGAATGAGAGAGATGGGACTGTTCAGCCTGGAGAAGACAAGACATAAGTAGGATCTTATTAATGTCTATGAATCTGAAGAGAGGTTGCAAAGATGACTGAGCCAGGCTGTCTTCAGCAGTGCCCAGTCACAGGACCAGAGGCAATGGGCACAAAATGAAACATAGAAGGTGCCATCTCAGCATCAGGAAATACTTTTAACATGAGGATGACTGAGAATAGGTATGAGCTGTCCAGGGAGATTGTGGTATCTCTATCCTTTGAGACATTTAAAACCTGTCTGGACACAATTCAGAGCAGCTGTAGGTGGCCTTGCTTGAACAGGAGGGAGTTCTGCTGACAGAGCAGCACCCTGAACAGTATTCAGTCCAAAGTCTTAATAAACAAATATGGTATTTTTTTAAAAAGCAATATTACAAGCACAAGTTTTTTAACTCACTATATATTTAATACAAAAACCTGAAAGCATTTCCTTTCCCCCTAGATTTTCTGTGTTGAGCCTTACTGTATACAAGAAAATATATTAAAGCAGTTATTGACTTTTTTGGATGTCGGGAAAAGGAAGGAAATAAGACATAAATTTCTATCAAAAAGGTACAACACATACTTTACAATGGCTATATAATAAATTGGTATCAACATAGTTAAGAAGTAAACTCTAATAAGGAAGGGGAACAAAAAGCCCCAAACCCCACTTGTTTAACAAGCCTCAAGCTAGACACTCCCTCTTTTCTTTGGCAGGTGATGCCAATTTCTGCACTGCCTTGGAAACATTTGGTATGGAACACCATTAAGGGATGTTCTCAGACCAGATTAGAACATATTGCACAACTAGGAACAATAATAAACAAACATTTCACACACCCAGGTGCAAGTCAACTCAGTATTGGAACTTTAAGCACATTAGGCCTTGTGACAAGAAATCTTCATCCATGTTTCAAATGGTGTAAAAGCACTACCACCACTGCAGAAAACAACCAAAGTTTCAAAATAAAAATAATGGAGTGCTAATATTAAAAGTTAGGAGCTACCAGGAAGTTATGTGAGAATATGGCATTGAAAATGCTTTCCAAATTATTGCTAAGAGACCCACTTAATAAAAAAAAAGTTTAAAATAAACATGAGAAAACTTGAACAGTGTTATTTGCAAAATGCTGTATCTGATGTTCAGCTTAATATGACAATCTAGCAATATATTTTCTCTTACCATTATTATCAATGGATTAAGAAAAAACATTATACAAAATATTCTCTTCACAAAACACAGGAGTTATTACAGGTTAACATCTACATTACACCGAATTACATTGATTGCTCTCAGACTAGATCAACACTAGGTAATAAAACCATTACTTAGAAAAAATTCAAGATACTTCTTTATTCTTGGACTTCCAATAAGACAGGCCTGTGTTTAAACATAATCTTGTTCAACGCTTTTGTAAAATTTTCTAATTAAATTCGTAAATTACATAATCACGGTTTTAACAGAGAACTTTATGTTGCATTGTGTTTTGCTCTTTAACAGCCAATTAATGATGTATCTTTTAACACCACCCAGTGAGATCAGAGTCTACCAGCTGTAATGGATATCACAAAGATATCACAAAGTAACACATCCCTTTTATTCCATACAAAGTTAACAAGTGTCTGATTTGAAAAATAGTATCTGTTATAAGAAACAGTAACACAGTAAAAAGGGTAAGAAACACCCTGATGTGAGTGAATAGTGGGAGAGATTTGACGGAGAAATGTTCACAGATATGCTTAATATTTAAATTTGTTTTGTAAATGTGGTAATATTTGCAGAACACATTGATCTTCTAATCAATTTCTTCAAGATTTGTTTACCATTATATTAAAGACAAGGGTTTGGGGGTTTTTTTCCACAACTGGTATCTAGGTTTGTACTTTCAAATATGGAGCTTCACCAAGTAGTAAAGATAATGAGCATAAGCACCATCATGTTTGGTAAGCCTGACTTCAAAATACAGCCTCTAAACTGGCAAGCAATTTATTCTGTTTCAAAAGCAATTTTGCCATTGTGTTGGAAAATTGTACTTCAGTATTTAAAAACAGTAAGATAATGAATAATGGATTTTTCATAACTAGGATGAGAACAGAAATCTTTGTGTCTTTGTTACCTAGTATTTTGCTGCACTTAATTGCTTGAAGTGCTGATTTTCCTTGAGTGACAAATCAATTAAGTATAATCCTAGAAACTTGTATTAAAATAGGGAAGCACTGAAAGCAACATAAAAAAGGAAGCCAGAGTGGAGACATCAAAACTCTCAGCATGACTGCTACTGAATCACGTATGAAGAAAACTGTCTTGACAAAACATGGTTTCCTAAGAAAAAAGGAATATTAATATTAAACAACTTTCCACAAAATCTGACTACTATGAGGAATCTCATTTAACAGATTTAACTGAAAGAAAGTCACACACAACAAACACTTTAAAGTGAGTTTTTGATATAAATATCTGCTGTGAAAATGATTCCTCAAGTCACATGTACCGTACATCATTCCACTTTGATGGCTGTTCGCCAGAGTAGATGCGGCTGCAGAGTTTCATAGGTACCATAACAGGTAAGGGAAGTCATTCTTAGTTATTTAAATCTAACGTGGCTACTTATTCAGGTCCATAATAATTTCTGTGTTTCCTGCTAGTTTTCCATTACTCTAAAAGAGGTGCAGCAGGAAGGTGCAAGACACAGGGCAGCTGTGACTGTACACTTTTCTGGTTTTACTCACTCAACAAATGCAGAAGCAGTATTTATGAAGACTTCTTTTTTATTTGCTTGATTAAAAGAACCCAGTAGAAATACAAGCACTGTGTCAGATATTTGTTCCTCATCACTTATCACTTTTGCTATAGACTGTAATTCACAAGAAGAAAAACAAAGCTGATGATGTCTTAAAAGCAGTATCTCTCAAATTTAGTAAGGGAGGAAAAAGGAATGCATGGCCATGAGTCTAGGCATGAATTGGAGATGGTTGTGGGATGCAGAGTAGCATGGAACAGAGGCTGCAGTAGAAAGTCTTGAGCAAAAAGACTGAGAAAGCCTAGTTGAGCTACTGCCACGCAGTGCTGTGACCATGTCTCATCCTGCCCAGGGCTGGTGATTTGGCTGAATGGCTGTGGCAGCCACAGAAATCTCTCTGCTTCCCATCACAGGCAGAGGACAAAGTAACCTGCACAATCTGCCTCACTCATACTTGATCCTGCTCTACCTCCCAGCCTATGTGAACACTTTCCAAATTTGTAGATAAAGGAGGAATCTGCCCAACTGTAGAGAAGCAGTAAGAGAAAATAATGAAGAAAGTGACTTCATGCGAAGTGCAAGAATTGTTTCTTAAAGGATGAACCACCAAATCAGCAACTGCTGTAGACTGGCTGTATCACTGACAAAACTATCCAGACCATGTCCTTTAACGAAAGGAAAAATTCCCAAGAAACTGCAGCTGCATAAATTTTATTAAGCAAAGCACATTCGTCCATAACCATGCTTATAACTATAACAATGTATTTTCATGTAACTCTTCCTCTTAAATAAACAGTGTATCCATAAAACAAATTGCTTTGCTAGGAAGTTACCCAAGAAAAATCAAATTACAAATGCTTATTTTCCTCAAATACTGCCCTGCATTTCTAAGAATTAGAAGTTATGTTTTTCCTCTAATTTCAGACACCTCTATGCTTCACACAGCAGTAAATTCTGTTAAACTACAAAGAAATCATGCTGATCCTAGATTACAACAGAAGTTGAAAATGGAAAAATCTGCTACAGCCAAATGCATGAAATTTAAAAGAATTTCCTTCAACCTCTTCCTAAAAAACACAGAAAAGCTATTTCAGAAGTTTTAAAATTTTATTACAACTTACTGCTCTATGTCTCTATTCAGCTTCAGCTGTGCCTCTAATGCAAATACACCCCTAATCAGTGTTACTTGGGAAGTCTGAACACAGGTCCTGACTTAAAAAAAATTAAAAAAAATCAGACACTCACACAAAATAATGCTATTACAATTTTTTTTTAATGGGAGTAACTACAGTTAATACTAACAGCTTTTAAGGATGCTGGATATTTGTAGAGCTGAACTTTAGAGGCAGGATCTTTAAAAACCTAGCACAACATTCTCATAGTGCATGTTTATCCCCTGAACAACAAAATAGAAGGAAAAAGTACTTCTACTGTATGCAGGCAAGTTTATTGCTGACTGCCACTGAGATGAGGAAGACCAAACTCTGCAATAAGACCAAATAAATCACTGCCCCCTAGCCCCAAATGATACAGAGAAATAATATGGAAAACCACAAGGCAGCATTGTTGAACTACTACTACAAAAAAATAAAACAACAACAACCAACCAACCAAGGAACAACCACAAAAAACCCACCCCAAAACCAACCAAACAAAAACCCACACCAAGCAACTGAAAAACCCAAACAAACAAAAAGCTGGTATCTTTAGTCTTGCAGAACTAAGGGAAAAACCCTTTTATCTGTTGAGATAAAGGTCTACAAACATAATAGAAATTTATTACCACAGCAGCTCACTTTCCTCAGAAGCTTTTAAAAAAATTGCTTAAAACAGGTACTAAAGCTACAGGTTCCACCAGACATCTACAGAAATCAAACATTCTGAATGCTAGTTTGCCTTCTCTCTCTCCTTTACATCACACTTTCTTACTAGAACAATATACAGAAGAAGCAAATTGAGAAGGTATGTAATGAAGCCTCCACAATAAATGGCACCCATCCTTATTACCCCCTGCTCACCTTACAAAGCGCTATGCATACCTTAACACAAGATCTTTTTCAAACCATGACAAGATGAGTGAGTCTCTGTATTTAACAAATAGATACCAGAAATACCTAAATACACAGCAGGACCTTAGGAAACATCATCTACATTCAGCAGAACCCTATTTTTAATTAGAAGGGTATGTCATTGATCAGAACAACGGGGCCATTTTATCACTGTCACTGGGTATTGTTATTGACATTGTAGCCCAATCAATTGTTTTCTCTCCCTGTTCTTAGCAATCCAAATGCCTGCCCAAGCAATACAAATCACTGTATTTAGATACTATAGATACAAGCCAGGAAGGCATGCAAAAATAATAGCTTAAGCATGCAGTCACTTGTGCTTATGCAAACAATAGTAACATCTGCAATAGTAATTTGAAGTTCTCAAACTTTTTTTTGCCTAATGATTAACACACTTCAGATCAGGATAGTTACTCAAAGAATAACTTCACTAAAAACTATCTGTAAACCTATCTCATTATGAAAGACCATTACTAGTGAAGAGAAAAATATAAAGACAACCTTTTCCAAATGCAGTTCTATATAATGGCAAGTTAAAGAACTGCAATTCAAAATCACTTTTTTTACTAAAATCACCTAAAGTTCCTATGTCATCTAAATTTGTGTCTGCAGACAAAACATGACAAACTGCTTCTCAGGCATGGCGCCAATCAAAGTCTCAATGTAAAATTATTTTACAGTTGTTAATGTGAGCAACTTCATATGCATGTCATATGGTTACCTGCATCATTAAATCATTAGACTTTGCTTTGAAAAGTAAAAGCCCTAGAACCTAACAATGACAACACACACTTGATTAAAGGTCTGAAAATATTAACACATGGCAAGACTAATTTTCAGGACTTATCCATCAAACTTCTTGGATCTTCATCCCAGTCTCAGAAGTCTCAGAATCTGCACCTATCCTAAATCCTGCATCAGTCCCAACAAGCAGTATTAATCTATAAATAAAGTCTTCAGCAAAGAAAGCAAAACACAGTCCAGGAATGGGAATACATAAAATACTTTTTCTAAAAACTAGAGGTACTCTACAACTTCAGATCTTGAAAACAGATCCAACTCAACCACTGTTACACAAATACAGCATCCCAAGTACAACACTGCCATACCAACAATGCTGTGGGAAGAATCAGAATTCAGAGATGATCTAAGACTAAACCTAAAAGTCACTCAGTTACAGAGTTCCAAACAACAGGGGTGAATCTCTGTCCAAAACCACGTTCCAGGAAAGGCTAATAAACAAAGGGCCATATGTTCTGCAAGACAGTGACATCAGTGTTTACTTTTTTTAATGAGTAAGAGACAAACACTTTGAATTTCAGGTGAAGTCTATAAGGAAGGGAGGGGCCAGAGTTCTCCTGGAAAAGAACAAAGGCTATACATGATTGATCCACTTTGTAAAAATAGCATAACAGCACAGACAACTCTCCTAAGGGCTATTCTAGTGAGATTTCTTTACATCACATTTGATCCTTTCCTCCTTATACTGAAACAAAAGACAGAGGTGTATTGTAATTAATATATATATATTTGAATACATCAGCATATCATAGAGCTGTGTAACTTGATGTGTTGTCTTTCCCAATACTCTTCAACATCTACACATTACCACCTGTAGCCTGAAACATTTCCCCAGGAATAACACATTTAGTTGTTCAGAGTTCATGACATTTCTAGCAATTATCAGTGAAATCTGTAACATTTGCAACTTTTGGTATCACAGTAACTACTGATACACCTCACTTTGAGTCGCTACCTCCAGCAAAGATTTCTGTCCTACAGAGACAGAAGACTCTTCTGCAATGGTGCATCCATTTTGCTAGCCCACTCCTGTTTGCTTGTCAGAGGAAAAACAACACAAGACATGAGCTCTGATTTAAAGGAAGCACCACAGGAACCAGGATGATGCTAGGAGTTTTGCCCACAAGGAAGTGCAGGTGTGCCAGTACACGTAGGGAGAATTAATAAGCTGTACTCACACCCACACACTCCCACAGCTGCTTAACTTCCAGGAGTTTCTGTGACCATGTCCAGAGTAGCAGAATGAATAGCATTAACAATGCTATTTCTACAAAAAAAATAAATAACATCCATATTTATGGTTAATTTTCCTGGACTTAACAAGTTTTGCTTCTGGTCAAACAACAGATGTTTGAAGAAGTTACTGTCACTTTGCAACAGCAGTTTAAAAACACAGATGTTCAAAAGTAAATTCAGTTCCATCTTTGGAAAGTTTTATCACACAAGCTATATTAAAATTCAAATTAATGCCAACATTGTCAGTCATTCAGCTTCATCCATCATTTTTAACTCATTTTCAGGATGAAATATGTAGAGCCATTCAATTAACAGGTGCATGGGGGAGAAGACTAAATTAAAACCTGTATAACTGCCCAGATACTGTAAGAATTTTTATTCTAAACATTCAGAAATACCCAGGGCAGGAGATTCATAGGTACTAGCAGCATTTCAGAAAACTTTCCAAAATACCAAATATCACTGCATATAGCCCATTCAATGGGTAAACTCTACTGATATATATCAATATTTGGGGGTTTTGAACAATTATGGACATTTTGCAAGGCTTTCCAGACCCACATTCACAGCAATATAAGTAATGAACTTTCTGTGAATGCTATTCTACAAGAGATGTTAGGTCCTAAAAGTTCTGATTGTTACACGGTCTTACCAAATAATACTTTTAGTCATTTGGAGCCATTATTATTAGTTATTACACATGAAATGTCAAAAACAACTGGAATACAAAGAAAAGCATCTAGACTCTGAAAATCACATTGTCATTTAGAATAAGGACACAATTCTAACAAACAACTGAAAGGCAGCAGGAATAAAGGTATTTTAACAAAGCTCATACCAGACTATGTCAGAAATGAAAAAAACCCCACAGAATTACAGTACATGCCTTGAATATTATGTGTTGACATTTTAATCTCTTTTTTGGTTCACTGTGGAACCTAGCAAGACACCTTGAGAAATCATAACCATAAGGACTACAAGATTGCTGGGAACAGCTTTCATTCAAATGAAAAGCAGTAGAACAGTATTACATTAAATCATCTTATTTCCTGTGTACTACAAAAATTGGTTTGAGATTTGTAAGTATCAGGGAACCATGTGAATTTTCACTGAACTTCAAGTTCTGCAGACTTCCATTCCCTTTTGCCTGGAACAGACTTCATTTTTTTCTATTATACATACTTTGTATCAAATAAGCTACAGTTCACAAATTGTTAAGCAGCAAATATCCTGCATTTACCTGTACAAAAGACACGTTATCCTATTATTTGGTTCTTTTTTTCCTTCTCGTGCAATTTTTTTATTCATTAATGACATAAAAGAATTCCAAAATAACAGTGTAGTCAGTTGCCCTAAAACAAAGTTGCTCATCAGTGGCAAACTGCAGAGAGAAGCAACAGCAGTTGATCTGTTCCACAACCTGCCCTGCCACAACCACCTAATATATTCAGTTGTGCCATTCATAGATACACTACTGCAGCCACACCATGAACTGTCATGCAAGAGATTTCTTTCCAGTGAGTGGGTATCTTTCATTACAACATCTTTATGAATATCTGGAGTGAAAGTGAATTTATGTCACATAAGCAAGACCTGGAAAGATGTGGTTTTCTGGGACCAGCCCAGAAATCCCAACATCTCTCACCTCAGCCCTATTAGGCCCAAATATAGTCATATACTGACAGCAGCAAGCATAGAACACCTGAATAAACCAGGTATTTATTTTTTTTTCATGGATAAATGATGGTTAACTACTGTTTAGCTCCTTATCAGCTTCAAAATTCTACCAGGCTTCTTGTTTTCCTGCCATCAACCTCACATGACAGCAGAGGCACAGCACAGTCAACTTCCTTCCTCTGCTCAGCAGTTGATTACTCTGCAGTCGATGACGACAAGTGCAAGTCAAGCAGATGAGAACAAGCCTCACTGCACGTTTAAGGTGAACCTGAATGTTCTCTGGTCCTCTTTCTCACTCACCATGCTAAACAAAAAGCAGCAATTATTTTCCTGTAGATAACAACCTTCAAGCTGAAGGACAAGGTGCTGAAACAAGTGCTGAACCAATCAGCTTTTTCCCCCAAGCCTTTTTACAACTATGCAAGATGAATATACTAAACAATAGCAAGGATTTTTTCAAATTAATTTTAAGGTGAACAACTTTTTCCTCCAAGATAGGTTTCCCTAATTGTTAACGGCAGCACATGAACAGTTCTCTGTCCATCTGAGGTAGGGAAAGATGACAGAAAATATAAAAACTGAATTTCTACTGCAAAAGTAATAAGTTGCACTTAAACATCAGAAATAAAAGCAGAACAGGATGCATGCATTCATTAAACCATAGGTAATATTTGACATATATTTTTAGGGGTTTTTTTTAACAGGTCTTAGCACATACAGTATATATAAAATACATTTATCTTATCATGTTTATTTATATATAAAGTATATCCCAGGGCATTTCATAATTCTCAGCTGGCTACAATTTTATACAGAAGTGTGCATATTATCCAAGTTTCTTCAGGTGTGTGTGGGAAAATATATTCCAGCTTTAAAATATACACTACCAGTCTGTCTAAATAAATCTCAGAAGCACAAAGTGCATAATGGAGAAACACTGAGTATGAAAGTCTTTGTCCTCACTGCAAAGTGAGATACAGCAACATTGGCAAAGACTCCTACAGACTGCTTAGCTCAAGCAAAAGAAATCATCCTACAAATTAGCTGTGAGGCCAATAGAGGTTAGCAACTGACGGGTTGTATTAACTGATGTTGCACAGCAGCAGGACAATTAATTGAAGTTAAAAACACTACCACACTTAAGTTAAGGATATGTGTCTAAGACTTCCAAAAAACTGTAAATTCTTCACTGAAGAAATAAATCACAGCAAGTCAAAGACTCTTGAAGGTCCAGAAGAAACTGCTCTGGATTAAACCTGACATACCAACTCCAGTATACCTTAATGGGTGTTTGTTTCTAGACACCTTCAGAGATATGTATTAAACCCTTTTATGCAAAACCCTCAAGCATACATGCACATGCTAGGTTTGTGCATATCAGACACCTCAGTGATTTCACTCCAACACTCATAAGTATCTGACATCAGGACCTTTGCTGCAGTTTCCACAGGAATGCAAGGCTTCTTCAGAGTCTGTGCTGAAGATAAAGATTAGAAAAGCAGGATGAATCATTCATAAAGACATCGAAGCTGTAGTTCAATCACAAGCTTAGAGCCATAAGACTTACAAGGTGCAATTTTACTATCTGCACAGCCATATTTCCCTTTTGACTTTACACAAGACAGCTGTAGTAGACTCCGGAGAAGCATTCCCATGTTTTCATTGTAGGTTCATAGGACACCTTCCAGAGGTGCTCTCACAAATCCAAGGCAAGGTATTCTTGAAGGAGAATGACCAACCTACTAAACCCACATTAAGTAAAATAAAACCAGTGAAGTGAGTGAAAAGGCTGGTGTAAGCTAATTCTCAGAGCTCAAATAGGCAATCTGTTAATCAAGGGATCAAATGAAGAAACACAATAAATGAGTCTGTCAATTTTTAAAGGCTTTATATACCTACAAAAAGCATAAGAGGAATGAAAAACATAAATAATCACTTTTGTGGAAAATCACTATGTTAAATACTCAAATTATGAAAGACCGTAACTCGGAAAGATGTCATCTAAACTGGAAGGAACATAATCCACATTCTTTGGAGGGCAATGTTGATCACAGACAGGGCAAGAAGCAAATCTGTAACGAGTTGGTAGTTCCTTGCTATTTCCTACAGCTTGCCAAATCTGCATAAAAAGCCACAATGGAACAGTTTGTCTAAAGAACCACAATGACACCTGCACACACACCTTCAACTAACTTGTGTAACCACCTGACTTACAGACTCAATCCATCACATCTACAGCGTTTTTCAAATCACCAGAACACTCCTGGTTAACCTAAAACAGAATTCCCAGCACCTTTCACAGTCCGGACTAAGTTTTTGCCTATCAATCCTCCTCTTTATTCTCAAGCACTAGACTCACTGAGAAGCAAATTTCAGTGAGTATGCTCTGATTCAATTCTCTACGGATCAGGGTGAATGATGATGACACTGCCCTACCTGAATACTGAGGACAAACCTACTGCAAATTGTCAGACATTCCAGTATTAGTGAGATGGGGAAGGCTAATACTGTGGCAGACTGTCCTACAAACTTGCAAATGTTCGTAAGAAAACCTTTGTCTAGTTTAAGAATCAAGACAAGACAATGTAAGCCAAACCTATTTTGCACATCTTTAAACTATCTTTTTTGTTAGTTATCCCGTCCAGACGAAGAAGCAAATACATTTTATTCATTATTAAACAGATTTATCACTGTATTTGAACTAGAACAAGACCACCAGCTATTCTGTTCTTAGCAAGACCATTTACTACAGATCCTACAACTCTTCCCTCCAGTCCTTCTATCCACAGACAAGGCTCTACAAGAACCAAAAGAGGAAAGAAACCTGTAACAAGTAATTATAACCACATCATTCGCTGTAATAGTGCTATCCAATGGAGATACCAAAATTATGGGGCCAAGTTTTTCCTTGCTCACAACAGTATATCTAGAAATTATTCACAATAATGGGAAGCAAAGCAACGTGCAATTTTTGCCTGGCAACAATTTGATGGCAGACCTTTAAACCGTCTTATCCAAACTGCTTAAGCCCAATAGCGTATCTTTTACGAAATTTGAAGTTCTTTTAATTCCCACAATCAGGAATGATGTCTGCGCTAGCACCCAACAACGAGCTCGTAAGATATTTTTCAAGGACGCCCAAACAAGCCCCCGCCGCGGGCATCCCTCTCCTAGAGAACTCCTGCCAAGGAGCCGAGTTGCGCGGAGTTGCGGGCCGGGCCAAGGCCGCACCCGCGGGCCGCACCGAGCGCGCCCTGCGCATCCTCCCGCCGCCGCCCAGCCCGGCCCGGCCCGGCCCCGCCGCCGGGACACGGCCACAGCGGCCCGGGAGAAGCGGCCACCGCCGCGGAGGCCTGCGGGAGCCGGCGGCCGCCGACAGCCCCCTCCGCCATCCACGGCGGGGCCGCCGCCCCTTCCCGCGGAGCGAGCGGGCGGTCCGGGAGCGCCGCAGGGCAGCGGGGCTGGGCGAGGGGCGGGGGTGGGGGGAAGGAGGGGGGAAGGAGAGGGGCAGCGGCCCTCAGCGCGCCGGGCCTGCCCGTACCTGCTGTGCCGCTGCGCCGCGGCGGCGCTGCTGTAATAGGCCGCCCTGCGCTGGGCGCTGCGCGGCACCGGGCGCAGCGGGATCTGGTCCGCCATCTTGGGGGCGCCCCCCCGCCGCCCGCCGGGCGCCGCCCGGGCCCTCCTGACGTCACGGCCACGCCGGTGACGTCGGAGGGGCGGGGCCTCGGGGTAAACACGGGGCGGGCGGGCGGGACGCTGGCGGCGCTGGGGGCTGCGGGGCGGCCGTGTGAGGGGAGCCGCGGAGCGGGAACGGCTGCGGGAGCCGGGCCCTGCTCCGCGCCGGGCGTGAGGCACCGGCAGGAGTGAGGCACAGGGAGCTCCCCCTGAGCGAGAGGAAGAACTTCTTTCCTGTGCTGTTTCCCAGAAAGGCTGTGGAGCCTCCCTTGAGGGGCACTCAAGAGCCGTCTGAATACAGTGCTGTGACCTGGGTGACCCTGCTTCAACAGAGAGGTTGGACCAAATGTCCTCCTGTGGTCCCCTTCTGTGATTCCGTAATTATTCAGCTCCTGAGGTACCGCGCCTGCCAGCGATGGTTTCCTGCCATTAAAGAGACGCAGGTGTTGCCACATGGAATTGGACATTCTGTGTGCCAGGGGTGATGAGCCAGTCTGTGGGACCTCACAAGGTTGATACACAAGTCACCACGAGCAAAAGCTGGTTTGGAAGATAGCTGTGTTCACAGGCCTGTTGTAGGATGTTATCTGTCCTTATTACCCTGAAATCAGATGCTGTGGGGGAGTGAAAGGCCTAACACCACTACAAATACAGAAGACTTTCCACAAAAGGAGAAATAAACCCAACACACAGCTTACAGTGAAGGATGCTCCTGTCTTCTGGAGTGAAGGTTACAGAGCACTGGCAGTGCTTTCCAAGTGCAAATTTCTGAGCAGAATTTTGAATTTAATCTTCTTATCTGGATTCTGAACTTGCTGACAGATACAGAACTCTCGAAGTTGAACCAGGAAACAGGAGCAACAGTTACACAGAAAGCACAAGGCTTGTATAGGAATAGAAGGGGAAAATATCTATGCTGGGCATGTAACAGGACTTTGCTGGGTATTCAAAGGGTCACATGGAAATGCCACAAAGGGGAAAGATATTTATTTAGCTTTTTAACTCTGTTAGTCATTATAATATTCATGGTATTAGAATCAGAATCAGTTTACCAGTAGAATCACAGAATTGTAATTTATATTGAAAAAGATTTCTAGACCAAGCCCCTGCTCCAAGACATTACATTTAATATCGGGTTGTTCGGGGCCATGTGCAGTGGAGTGTTGAACACCTCCAAGGACAGCACAGTGCTTCCATAACTTCTCTGGGCTACCTGTTGCAGTGTTTATCTTGTGATAAACAAATTGCTAATAAGTACTCAAAACTTCCCGTGTTCCAACTTGGGAAACAGGATCAGCCAAAACCATCCATCTCTGAGTAAAGTCTGGGCTCCATCTTCTTGGCATAGTGCCATTAAGTAGCTTTTATTCAACCACGAAGTTTCTTCCTAACTTTTTCTACTCAGCTGTGTAGGCTGAGCTTTCAACCTCTCCTTATACATCATGTTCTCCAGCCTCCTGGCCATCTTGGTCACTTTTTCACAGACTCACGTCTGAAAGACAATGAGCTTCTGTAATGAGAAGACCAAAACCGGGCATGGTAACCCAGATAAGATCCTACCACACAGAGGAGAAGGGTCCCTTCCCTCTTGCAGGTGCTAGCTGCACAGTTAATACTAGTGCCCAAGGTGTGGATGAGTGACTCTGCTCAAGGGTACATTGCTGCTTTATCCACTGCATGGCAGTTTGTGGTGTGTGTGTGGTGCTGCCTGTCTCCTGCCTGCTGTGCCGTGATGACTGTAACTTTATGTGTTGGAACAAGCAAACACAGCCCTGAAAACTTTCAGGGTAACAATTATGCCAGTCCTAGGTGCTTTCGTGGCTTTTGTTACTGCAATTCTTCCACATCTCACAGCTTTAAAATTTTCAACATTAATATTAATAACTATATATTCAGAATCCTCATGTGGCTAAGGAAGTTACTGCAGATCACTGAGGCCAAGAGAATTAAAGCTATTGCTTCCAGTTCATTAATTGATTCAAGCCCATGGCAGAGCAATTTTTTAACTGAACAGAGAGCACTCAATTCACAAGTTAGTACCCTAAGATTAATCTTCTGTTCTGTGCAGAATTTTAGTTCTGGTTATTTGGTTATATTTCTGGTTATTTAACAGGTTGCTTGGCCTGTAACTATCTCTAATGTTAATCAGTTATGTGTGTGTGTTTATAAATTCCATATGTATAGACAAATATATGAATGAGAAGATATAAGGAAAGGTATATTATTGTCAGATTTGTAAAGGGCCCAGCATGAGACAATCATTAGGAACCATAAATGCCTTTAGAGTCTTGATTTCTTACTGAGTTCTTATGTAGTCTATAAAGCATTATTTTATTTATGACTACTAAGGTTTTAAGTAAGAAATACTTCTCTATTACCTGTATATGGAAAAGATTTCAACCAGAAAGACTTCTAAGAAGAGGAAAATTAGTTTTTTAGTATACCAATGGCCAAGAGAGTGACAAAATCATTTTAAATACATGCTATTTTGATTACTTCAATATATGTTTAAAGCTTGAAGACAGTTGCTGGAAATCTATCATGGTTTCACCTTCTTGATCACTCTGCCTTTTTGAATCACTATTTTCATAAAATGGTAAAAACTCTTAATTGCAGGATCTTTGATTGTAGCATGTATTATTATTCAGTTCTGCCTCTAGACCATGATGTGATCCTGTCTTATTTTTTAAAGAAAATTCTAAACATTTATATAAAAGTTTTCATCGTACAGAATTGACAATTTGTCGTATGATATGTGTTGACTTTTCAAGATGCCTTGAGAAAATGTCTCTGCATTTTGAAAATAATATTTCCTTTCCTATTTAGTGAAAGGTCACAGAATAAACTTGCTTTTGATCCAGATTTTGGTATTCAGATGTTTCAGGCAAGTGTTCTTTTTCTTTATAAAAAAAACTTTTCATTTCAGGAATTCATTTCAATATTAATATTATAATATTCATTTCCATACTTGGCTAAGTAACATTTGTAGCTTGAATATTATGATAACATACATTTGTGATAATAAGTAAATATAGCACCACTCTGACATAAACTTTCTGTATCATCCTTTCTGTGCTTTTTTTTGCATAATTTTTGCATTTCTAACAAGCGGCAGAGATCCAGACCCTATGATTTATGGATCTTGTGAACTCTTGGTTTGACTAGGAATGAGCTGGCATGGAAACTGTTTTGCATTTGTTGCATGTATCTGCTACAGGTGCAGAACCTATCTGTAATGAGTTCTGCCTGATATCCCCAGAGGGCATTTAATAATAATTTATACTTTTGTTACCATTCTACTTCTGCTGTAAATGTTCAAGGTTAAGTGCTCCCTCCCTCCTAATCCTGATTATGTATCCAGTCTGGGCTTGGGTAACAGGGGAAATAAAAGGCAGTTTGAAGCTAATTTATTCTTTGCTATCCTTCTCAAAGCCAAATTATCCATTTATACTGGAGTAAATCTCTGAAAATGATACTAAAATCATTGAACATAAAACAAAAGAAAAAGTTTCAGTAAGCCTCATATAATGTCATATTATTTATATATATATATATATATATATATATATATATAAAAATGTAGTGTATATATATATATATATATAATATAATATAGAAATGTAGTATATATATATATATTTAAAAAATTTACATTACTTATATACTAGGTATTTTCTAACCTTATCCTGCAAACCTCATAATTCTTCAAACCTTCTTATATTTCTGTATTAATTGTGTAACTTTTTTCATCAGTGGTGATTCAGATTGGTATCTGTCTTCAAATTTTTATCAAATTGTTAATTGGTCCAAAACCTCTGGAGGCTTAAAAAAAAAAAAAATCACTGGCAAGACCTAAGCACAACAACACAGAAAGAATATATTTTTTATTATAAGGAGAGCTGAAGTCAACAAGGAAAACTACACCAAATAAATTCTTACACAGAAAGGGAGCAAAGCAAATACAAAACAGAGGGAACTAAACCAGCTGCAATTATCTGTTTTAATAATTCTAATAACAGTGTTTTTATATCTTCTATCTATATCAGTAGGATGCAAGAAAATGTTGTCTTGCTCTGGGTAAGAACAAAAGTGGAGACGCTGTTTTCTCCGAAAGGATCCTTGTTTTAAAAGATCACTTCAGACAATGAAGCCTCATGCAATTCAGTTATACACCAAAATAAACAAGTTTAATACCAGCAAAAAAAAAGTAAAAATAATCATTTAAAATATTACTATAATATAAAAATGCTGACAAAAAATGCTGCTCACATATTAAAAATATTACTGTTTACATATCTAGAAGAAAATTCTATTTCTACACGTTTTATTTTTGATATTCACAACATTCAGTGTTTATCAATTAATTGCACTCCCAGCTGCTACGTTTCTTTCAGACCTTCTTTCAAGGTCTTCTCTTAGGTAAATGTCAACTCTCTGCAGCCCTGCAGGATTTATGGACTGCCAAATCTCTATTCCTCCTTTTGTAGTCCATCCTTACCAAACTATGTGTCCCTCAGCATTGCCTTCACTCCTTTCCTGTGTCACCCTCACCTGTATTCCACCAAGTCAGTCATTCAGAATAAAATGCAAGTAATATTGTCTTCAATTACATCAGGAAAAATAAGATTTATTCTGTATTTTGGATTTTATTAGAGATAAGTCTGGCTGAAAGGGCATTTTCTCCAATTTGCTTGGCAACACTTGAGGAAGAAGATGTGCAAATCCTAGAGTACTTAAATAAAATTGGTTTAGAAACAATGATAAACTTTGTTGACTTCTGATACAAATATCAGTGATGCTCTCACTTAAGGTATTAAGTGTTGATTGTGAACAAACAAAAAGAGAAAACCATAGTGCAATGTTCATTATTTTACTACATTTTCACAATGACCCTTCACTGACAACCATCCAGTAATTTTTCTTAGTATCTCTCCAGTTAAGTTAACCTCTAACTTAAAATTTGCTTCAATATGCATTTCAAAATCTTGTGCCTTTTAATTTCTAGTCAGCTTCTGATGTACTCTTTCTCATGCTCTTTATTGTATGTAAATTCAGTGCTAGAATAAAAAGCCCCATGGACTCAAAACTCTTGAGCTGCATTACCCACTTCTGATCTTCTCTTAAAATGTTGAGACTATCCAATGAAATATTCCCATGATCTGTTGTGCAAAATTAACAGCAAAGCACACCAGCACTTTCAGAGGACCCTTTTTTTCTTTTTGAGTGTTCTCAGTAGGTTTATTTCTTCAAATTCCATGCTGTTGATATTTCAAGTAAATAAATACAGCTGTTTTAACTAATTCTTGAAACTGAAAGAAAATACACCCACGGATTAATTACTAATTTTGTGTTGTTTCAGAGCTTCTAAAAAAGGTCATGGAAGGACAAACAAGGCCCAAGTGTAAACTCAAGTATCCAGTTGTGATTGCTGGTATCTGACTTGCTTGGATCTGATTTCCTTTTGCAGTTTCTGATACAATAGTGACCAAAAGCTTCATGTGGGATTAGGGAGTCTTTGTTCTGGGAGCTATACAGGAGTAGATGAAGAAAAAAGTTCCCAGATGCTAAGTGACAAAGTACTTAGTGTCCTATGAAGCATATCCTTCAAAAGTCTGCAAAGTACTTGAAAACTCCTCTTTTTCTGATATCTCTCTATGTCTGTCCCAGCCATCAGCTCAGGCTAAATAGTAAAAAAAAAAAAAATATTTTCCTCAGACCTCCTTCTGAAACCTGTTTTTCCTCTGATATTTCAGCCAGTCAGATCTGGTTTCTGCTAAAACGTAAACATGTCCTCTTTGTACACCGATTTCACTCCAAACAGCAGTTTGATCCTTACAGACTTTTTCTTGTACATCTTATCCATATAGGAAGCATTATTTTCACAGAATCATAGTCATCAAGGTTGGAAGAGACCTTCAAGATCATCTAGTCTGATTGTCAGCCCAACACCACGATACCCACCCCTAAATTATATCCCCAGGTTCACATCCAGACAGCTCTTGAACACTTCAGAGACAGTGACTCCACCACCTCCCTGGAGAAAATTATTCCAGAGGCTAATCACATTTTCAGTTAAAACTTTTTTTCTGATATCTAATCTGAGCCTCCCCTGGAACAACTTTGAGCCATTTCCTCTTGTCCTTGCACTTGAGAAATGGCAGAAGCAGCTGACCCCTGCCTGACTACACCCTCCTTCCAGGCAGTTGTAGAGTGATGAGGTCTCCCCTGAGCCTCCTTTTCTCCAGGCTAAACACCCCCAGCTCCCTCAGCTGCTTCTCACAGGGCTTGTGCTCCAGACCCTTCCCCAGCTCTGTTTCCCTTCTCTGGACATGCTCCAGCACTTCAAGGTCCTTCTTGCAGTGAGAGGCCCAGAACTGGACACAGGATTTGGGTGTGGCCCCACCATATCCTTCCTCTACCTTCTTCCCCAATACTGCATTGAGCAGCAATCTGTTCCAACTCAACTCATTATTTGTCACTGAGAGATTGTTTCCCATTATAATCATCAAATAATTCCGGTGGATTTTGTCTACTTCTATGATTTGCAAGCATTTTCTCCCATTCCGTGAGGAATTTCCCATAAAAGGAAAAGAGTTATTTTTTTCAGAACTAAGAAGGGTCAGCTTTCTTTTCACAAAGCAGACTAAAACCAGGGTTTCCCTCAATAATAGTGGATAAAGAGAATCAATTTTGTCTGCAAAGTACTGGGATAGAGACCAATCAGTCTACAAACATTAGTTACCTGCAACTTCCAATATCCTTATCTGGTTCTAACTTATCTAAATCTGGAAGAACTGGTAGCCAAACACAGTTGTTTCTGAAAGTAGATAATATTGTGAAGAGGCTTAAAACTAAAAAACAGTATGTACTTCATATAGCAGAGTAAATAGTTTATCCAGAAAAACTGACTGTGACTATATCCGCTTTTAGTCCATTATTTAAAAATAATACCTAAGGTCTGAAATACATTTAGATTGAAGTTGCCAGAATTTACTTTCTTGTATTACAGAGGTATGGAGTCATAGTACATGATGTTAGTGGGAATTATATAACCAAAATTACAGGTGAAAGGTGCAACAACCCAACAGATAAAACAAAATTGAAGCAAACAGCTAAGGGAATGAACAGCATGAATTTCTTTTGCAGATTGTACCTACAACTGTAAGGATGCTAGGGCAGTCATCTGTGGCTTGCCATTTTTCAGTCTTCTGGTAAAAAAACATTTTTCTGACACCCAAATAAATTTTCTGTGAAAGAAATCCAAAGGAGTCCATGTCTTGTACAGACTTAAGGGAAATTTAATTAATTCATTTTTGAAGGCTAAAAAGAAAAGAAAGAGGGAGAGAGAGATGTGCATTGCACCTTTGAGTCAGAAGGCTGTTGGGAAGAGGAAAGCAGGGTAAGAGTCAAGTAAGAAGCTCTTCAGAAAAGTGGGAATCCTAGGGGATTTTTCGTCTCCCACAAGTTTCCTGTTTAAAAAAAGAAAAGTCACATTCTCCTGTGAATTCTATCAATGTCACAAGACAGGCTATTTTCTCTTGCTGCTGAAGATAGACTTTTTGGGAGGGATTATATGCTCTTGTTTTCCTATCCTCTTAATTTTTTTTTGGGGGTGGCTTTCTTTTTTTTTTTCATTTAAAACAAGGAAAAGATCTGAGTGATCAGTCTGCAAGCCATGGGAGAGGTGCTTAAAAATAATTTAACAGACCTCTGGTGCAGTATGACAATACCGATTGAAATTATTTGCCCACAAGCAGATTCAATTTGGATTAGGACTGAGTCATGATGTTGTGCCAAGATCATAGGCCTATTCCTTTTTATTTATGAAATCTATGAATTATTATACACATTATTATTAAATATTGATCTTCTAGGATGCATGTGTAGTCTCAAGGTGCATCCAGTTTGATTTCTGGAAAGAGACAAGTTGATCAGTATTACAAAAAAAGAAAACAGAGAGAGGGTACCCTGCAAATTTTATAAGATATTTTCAAGAAAATAAATGTAACTTTATTTTAAGGTCAAAGACGTTTCTTCTGGAAAATAGAAATAAATGTTTATCCCTTTGTACTAGTAATATGTAACATGGTCTCTAACAGAAGGAAAAGTGGATTTCATTGCAAGATTCTTATTTGAAGTCTTTGCTGAGATGGGAGCACCAGTGATAAAGGAGAAATGTATCCT
Organism: Luscinia megarhynchos; assembly: GCA_034336665.1. Taxonomy (NCBI): domain Eukaryota; kingdom Metazoa; phylum Chordata; class Aves; order Passeriformes; family Muscicapidae; genus Luscinia; species Luscinia megarhynchos. The sequence continues at coordinate 10,528,839 of JAPFBE010000002.1, forward strand.
TGTACCCTGTCTGAAGCTTGAACAATGTGGATGCAGTGGTACACAAAAGGTGGAGTTCAGAATGGGCTTAGGTTTCATAGACCCAGAGAATCCTTGTGTCATTAACTGTGAGGTGAATGGGGTGCATGCAAGTATTTGAAATTCAACTTCTCCTCAGTCACCCTGTCACCTTCTTGTGTCTTTACAGCAAGGAGCCTTTCTGCTGTCTTCTTTGCTTCCTTACAGTGGGTACAGCATGAAAGGTTTTTGGCAGTGAGCTCATGCAAGAGCACAACTGAGGGCAGTGAAGAACAGGGCTTGTATCATGACCTAACTACAAAGGGACTTTGTGGATATCTGACTTTCATCCAGTTACCTTTGTTCAGTACAGATGTGAGTGTGAGTATGTGTGCATGTATATCCATATGTCAGCTGTACTGTGACTGAGATTCCTGTTCTGTCAGTGAAGTTTGGAAAGTCTGCCTCTGTTACCTGTTGTGGCATTGTACTTCAAGAAGAAGATATCAGCTAAAGTGTCCCTGTATCACCAGCATTGTTTCTGGGACCAGAAATGCTGCAGAGTGCTGACATCTCTTATTGTTCACCTACCAGTTAAAATCATTTTACCCTCACTGTTGGTCACAGCATGTCTAAAATTCTGGATAGACTTAGAAGAATTGAGCAGATGAACTATGTTATCTGTTGTGCAAAGCTCCCAAGGCACAAGCCTGAGTCATAGGTCTTTGGACACAGGGCTGACTCTAGAAGGAAAAGAAAATGAGATGAAAATTAGTATATACCCAGAAGCAAATGTGCTGATATGTGCTGACAAGGTAGTATCAGTGTGGAACATCTGGCCTCATTTATTCCTTACTTTTTCCAAGTAAATTTAGGGATGGAGCTGGAATTTTTTCACAGCATAAAAATATAGGATCAGGACTGAACAGTAATGAACAAAAAAAGTCTATGGGAATTCCAGTGAAAAATTCACTTTTGCCTCAGCCCTAGTCCAGTACTTTGTTCAGAAAGTCATCTGTCTGCCAGGTTTTTCCAGGTTTATTTACCTTGCTGAAAATTAGGGAGCTTCATAAGATAGAAATCTGCCCCCATCCACCAGATTGTGTAGCAGATCTCTGAACATGAAGATTTTCAGAATGGCAGACAATACATTTTTGAGGTGGTCTCCATGCAATATAGAATGCAATTTCAACTCTTAATAACAATTCCTCATATTGTATCAATTACAAACTGGGTGTCACATAAGGAGCATTCTGAAAGCCAGTTAGCTTAAGTACCATTTTCTCCTGCGCTTCAGAAAGTCCAAGTTTTACCACAAGAGCAAAGACCCTGAGGTTTCTTCCCTTGCTGAGGGAGTAGATTTGGGAAATCCCTCATGATGCAAAGAGCTGGTTCGCCTGAGAAGTGGAAGCTTTATTGTTAGAGACTATGAAGATACAGCATGAGAGTTCTGAATATTTTCCTTTAATCTTAAGAAATAGAGTTTTAAAGGGAAGAGAAAAAAATATAGGCAAAGTGTGATCTTTTGTGCAGCTAACAAATCCCAAGCCATGGTACACATCGAGAAAATACTTAATTTTCACAGTCTGGTCCATTCCTAATACATTTTAGGCATGGGTAATTTCAGAAAGAAAAGATTCTCCATAAATCCAAAGGCAAAAGTTCACCTGTGTTTGCTTTAAAGACATGTATAACTGAGATGCAAGAACTGTGAACAAAATCTCCTGTACCAGTGTTTCATATATATATATACACACACTTGCTAAGAAACTTAGCTAACTAAAATGACCATTTCCCTCCAGTATTACAAGTTGTAAACTTTCAACCCTTTTGATGAAGCAAGGTCTTCATCAAATGCCTTCTAAAGAATTGGTCTTCCATTTATAACTGCCTCTCATATCAAACCCACTAGGAGCGTAAAAACAGCAATTATTTATAATAACTTTATTTGGTATAATTTCCATCTGTCTTTGAAAGCTCTTCCTGCTGTTTTCAGGCTTTGCATGTTAAACAGAAGTGCTTACACTTGACCTTGCTCTTGATCCACTCTTTGTACGCAGCAGTGCCTTTCTTCTTCTGAAAGATAGGTACAATTTGTGTCCACATAAATTATACTGTACTTGCTATTAACATTCTTTTATCTGGTAAATTACTTACACTGATTATGTTGAAGACTGTTCTATGAGCTGTTGATAATGCAGGTCTATGATTTGGATGTAATATGTCATTCTTAATTTGGGACAAGGATGAAAGGAGATGGCAGCTTGCTGTAACACATGCAAAAATCAGGTTCTGGCCACATGCAGTCAGGAAAAGATCCACAGTAGCATTTGGAAGGGAAAATGTGTTCAGACTCAGCATTCTGGCTAAATTCCAGCTTCAGTAATTATTCTGTCTAAATCTTCCTGCATTTCCAAAGGGGTGATTATGGTATTTTCGTTTCTTTCCTGCCTCAGATTCATGGAGCACATTGGCATAGGTAATGCCCATTCTGTGCTGCATTGAAGAAGTAGCAAACAGGGAAAATTATCCATAGTTCCTTCTCTCAACAAATAGTTAAAGCTGAGATAAACTCAGATGTTTATACTTGTATGGATTTGTCTTGTCCAGTCAGCCACAGGACTAGAAATGCTGCACTACTCTTTGGCAAAAAGGACACGGAGTCTTGAAACCATTCCCTAGAGCAAGTGTGCTGTGCATTCAGGGAAATGGAACCATCAGTAGATTCCAATTCTGCAGGTCTGCACCCTCTCAAGAAGAGAGAAAGGACATGAGGATTCTAGCCTTTCATTCAATCCCATCTCTTAACAACAGGTTCCTATAAACTGATGATTTTGTAGTAAATAAGTAGCAAAAACTAGAAAGAATACAATTATATTGCATTCTTGTCTGTTTCAGGACATTGCTGAGATCTTCCTTGATGATTTAAGAAACTGAAGACAAAGATTGCTGTTCCTGCAAATTTAGGCTGCTCTGAGCAACCATCACCTCCTGCATTTCATTTGCTCAAAGAATATGGCTTCTTCTTGTCACTAACAAAATGATTGAGGATGCTCAAAGCAGATTTCTTCCATGATGTGCAAACATGTTTTGTAAACTAAGTTTTTTATTTTTCAAGGAGTTGGTTTTTTCCAAAGGAATGCAAAAATACAAATAATCAAAAAAGGGATTTTTCAACTGCATATTTCAGAAATATTTTTGTTATGATGGTAATAATGAACACACACATATATTGTCTCTAAGTGTTATCTTGATCTTATAAAGCCCCATGACAAAAATAATAATTGCTCTAAAAGACCAAAATAACCCCCTTGCTCTTTTTAAATCAGTTCAGCAAAGTGATGTAGTCCCAAAGTGCCAGTCTCATCATGCTGCTGCACAGATCTGGCAATCAGTGGCTCTCTGGTGTCTGGGTCCCAGGGGGCAGGAAAGAGCTTTGCAGTGCTGAATTTTGTACTGTTATTATTTTTAGAGTTTCAGTGTACTGCAGACATTTGCTTATATTGTTCTTAAACTTTCCTTTTGAATGAAATACTTTAAAACTATATATCCATTTTGATGAGGAAAGATTTTAAAAAGATCTTTTTCTAGAGGAAGTCCACGTAACACTCACAAGCCACTGTGGACTGTACCCATCTTGTTGCAGTTGCAGTCCTGCCATCCTGAAGACACTAAGTTTTTGCTAGAATTGTTTGTTCTTGTGGCTCATGTTATCATAATTCCATTTTATACTGTACACAACTCTGTAGAGCACAAGGTTACACCCTTCCACCCTTCTCAGATGTGTAGCCAAGACACCCTTTCTTGAATTCTGTCCATGTAACTGATGGACCATTGCCAGTACTTCTACTACTTCCATCACTCATTCTCAAGAATAAAGGCAGATATAGTCTATGCCCTCTTATCTATCCCCAAAACTTGTCCTGTTTTTTGGCACATTTTGTGGACCTATCTGCTTTGTTTGAAAATATGGTCCTTACTGGCTCTCTTCTGAGAGCTGCATTTGGCTCCAGTAAATGAGCCAGAGAGAATTCTCACCCATCTTTTATCTACATTTGTGATGTTGTCTCTGAAGGGTGAGGGTGCTTATTTATGAAGAAGGAATCAAAAGTCAAGGTGCTGATTGACCATTTGCTCCTTATTCTTCTATTGCAAGGACACAAACCAAAGTATTTTACTTCTTTCACAGACCAGTGTTGCATACATATTCCCAGATACAAAGAAAAGGCAAGGGAGAAGCTGAAAGAAAGGTTTGGCTCCTTGTTAGCAGAGTTCTGCCCCTGCAGATGAAAAAACTATCTTAGTCCCCTTCTGGATCATGGAAAATATGATGGTTTGTGGTTCTAAGCTAGGTTTATCAAAAGCATACAGATAAAATTGCTTTTATGAAAAATTTGATACTTAAATACATATTTTGAAAAGCTTATCCCACAGATAAAAGGAAAGAGATAATGTCTTTTTCTAAGAGCTTCAAGAAAACAAAAAGAAAACTTAAACTACTTTTAGCCACATTATCCAAGTTTCTGACAAAGGGAAAAAAAGATCTTGTGAGGCAATTTTAGGTTCACTAAGATACTTCTGAGATATCACAGCTGTTGCTCTGTCCCACACTGAGTTTTTATTGCAAAGCCACAGTGTAATAGGAGCAGATCTTTTAAATGGCATAAAAAAACCCAAAACCCTACTCCTCAAAATAAAAATATGGACAGTCTAGACAAGAACCAGCTAATTTTGCCTCTTTATCAATTAATCTTCCAAGACTATGTGACACAGTTATAAGTTTATTTTATTGTGGTGATGCTGAAATCCTCACTGGGTTTTTTATATCACTTGTGTTTGCATGGTTAAACATAAAGTCTTAACAACAGCAAAATCTTTTTTAAATTGTGTGCCCTAAGTATTTTTTTAATATATAAACAAGTACGTAAGCTCAGGCCCCAGAATATATAGCAGACAATCAATGGATGGTGAAGGTTCAATAAAAGTCTCCTGTGCTTGGTGTGACAAACAGTCCAAATACCTGTGGCATTATATATTTCATGTAACAAACAGGTGAGGCATTTTGAATCATCACATCTCCAGTGAAATGTTATTCTTGAAAAATACATTCTGAGCTCAAGAACTACCTTTGCAGCTTTTTAACTTCCATATTTTCCCCTCATCATTCTTGTTGAGGATATTAATTGATTTAAGTTGCTGCCTAAAGAGACAAATATTTTTTTCTAAAGGATATGTAGATTCATATTTTTATGAACATCTTCTTTGAGCCATAACATCTGCTAGGGCTTTGAAGCATCCTAATACCATTATCAGGTGTTACATTCAATCAGTTATCTCACTATTTATCTCAGTCAGTGATTATTTATTTTTGGTTCAGAGACTTTGTGCTAAGATGGTTTAAATTCTAATATCAACAGTGCAAATGAGTAGCTAAGAACAATAAAAATTTCCTTTCTGTCATAACTGAAAAATATTTCCACAGGCATTCATTATTTTAAATTGTAAAAGGGTTTGGTATGTAGCCTGTCTGATTCTTCATGAAACTAGATAACATTTACTTATTCCAGATGTTGCCTGCTATTAAAAATCAGAAACAAAGCAACATTATGAGATTATTATTTTATTTCTGCAACATCTTGCACTGGGTATTATGCTTGCCTCTCTTTGTTTCAGATAATGTAATTGGTTCTCTTAGATCATATTGTAAGCCAAAACTGTAATAAATATGTAGTTTTTCTATTATTACTACTGTCATAATTTAGTAGAGTTAGTGCATGACTGAGATTCTGTTTTGGCACAAAAACATATGTAAGAGGCAATTAGCTGCACACAAGCAGGAGAAAACCTATTAGGGTTGCAAAGGTTTCTGAGGTCTACCTTCTTCAAAGTTGTTGAACACATTCTTTGGGGCTACAACACATCTAGTCTTTTTTTTCCCTGTATGACCACTCCTCCAGGCATCCATCATGACAGATCAGTCAGGTTTCAGAGCTGCAAAGCTTCACCTTGTGGAAAAGTGAGGTTGCACACGATTTGGCTACTGCTGAACACATCCCTGCTGTTTCCAACAGGCTTAGCTCTCCCAGGTAGGTCAGTTCATGGTACTCAGCTTTGTTCTACTTCCAGAAGTGGTAACAGAGAAATGCCATGAGGGTATGTGCTGTAACTTCACTCTGGAAAGAAAGAAATTTCAGAATCTCATCAGGCATTTTTTCAGCTTCCTATGTTTTCCCCCAATCCATTTTCTTTGGTTGCAATCATTATGTGTTGTATCCACTCTTTTGAAAAACAGTCAGAAGAAAAAGAATCCACAATAACTGTATGTTGTTATTTAAAAATCCTACTTTTTATAAGCATGAAACACTTAAAGTGAACTTCCACAGGTATTGTTAGCTTTTGCTATTATTCTCAGCCTAATGTAATCTAAAATAGCAGCAGTTCCTTGATCTCTCCTCATTGTAATCTTCTCTTCTGCCCAATTGCTCTTGCCATTAAGGACATTTTTCTAATAGCAAGTCTAAATGTTTCCTCTCTTAGTTTCAGGCCATTGCTCCTTATTCTAGCAGAAAGTATTTATATTCTGAGATCATTTCTCCCTCGAGTCTCTGTGTTTTCTAGGCTGTATAAATATCAGAAGCGACCACACTGCAGGGTATCACTGTGTGTGCTGTGGTACACCAGTCCTCTAGGTGGTTAGTATCATGCAGGGTGTAACACATGCTCCAAGGCAAGCACTGTAAGTGTTCCTAAGATTTTCAGGCTCTTGCTTCCACTGAGTCCTCATAAATGCTTGCACTTTAAGGAACAGAATTCTTTTTATGCTTGTCAGGAAAAAAAACAAAAAGACAAAAAGGGATTAATTTCCCTTTCAAAGTTGCACAAAGAAAAAACCAAACAAACCAACCAAAATCTCAGCCTTTCTCAATTAGTCTAATAAAGCAGGACAAAAATGGCATCATCGTTTGACCTCCAAATTCCCACAGTCTCAGTGCAGCTCTGCACACTTTATGATGCCATTTAGTTACACTGTACACAGACTATTTTTACTTAAATCTCCTGGCTTAGCTAATGTCAGGCAACTCTATTAGACTCTCAACACCTCTTCTTCCCATGCTAACCCTCACCTCTGACACACTAGTTTTAGTCTCCCAGGTTATGTGGGTGGAATGCCCTCCTCTGTCCTGCCTCTGAATTCATTGCTAGGTCTCAGGCATCCTTTCCATCCTCAGCCAGACTCCTCTACTCTCTCAGTCAGAGTCTTCCCCAAGGCCTGGCTGTCTAACCTTTCAGATCCTTACCCTATTTCATGTTGTCTTTACTGTTCTAGTCGAGGACTTGTTCTTTCTCCCTCTTATTCCCCTCAGGCATTTTTTTTCCTTTGTACATGAGAAGGGCATGGAAGGGCGAGAGGGGATGTGCCAGATCTCATTTTTGGTACCAAAAGACCAGAGGAAGAGCACCTGTAAAAAGCTAGAGCACGTTGACTGCAAACATGTCCTTTCACCAAGGTAACAGCCAGTCTGACAACTCTGTGAAGAGCATATGAAACAGAGATTTTCTAAAGACTTGTAACAGGGGCCATATCTGGGCAGTTAATGTGCAATAATGACAAAAGAAACATCCCTGAAAGAAAATGCTACAATGCCACATGAAGTCTCAAATCTCTCTTCCCAGCCATGAGAGCATTAAGATATCTTAGTGAAAGAATCCTACTCACAGTTAATAGGGACAAAGTGATGTGCTTTCCTAATCTCATTTTTAGAAGCAACAGAAATGTTTTTGCAATGAGTAAGCAAAAAAATCCCACCTCCTCACAATTCTTCATGGTGGAAACCTTTGATTAAAAGTTCAGCAAAATTGTGCACAACTGATAGTAGTATCTTTATACCACAGGGAGAGACCATCTCTCATTAGAGACTAGCTAAAATAATTCTGTAATATTCTCATAAATTTTAGGGCCCAATTATTCTTATGTATTATTCTGTATTCTATATAATTATAGAATCAATATTTATTTGTTTACATTATTATATCCTATGTAATTACATAAATTATTCTGTGTACTCTTTTGGCAAAAAATAACATGAGAGTTCAAAAGACTTATTTGATATGTCCTTACTTGGAGGTGAGTGGAAAGTTTGATTTGGGCTGTCCTCCATTTCAGTACAGTGACCTTGCATGAAGAATTCTTGCTGTGAGTATCATACCTTTAAATAGGTGATGATGTTTTCTAGGTTTCCTATCATCCTTATTTACACATAAAGGAAACAGCAGAAACAGAAATCCATGAAGTTAAATATTTTAATACACTGTTTTCTGAAACAAGTTTTTTTTAAAAAAAATCATTTGCCAACTAACTTTTCCCTAGATCACATCACATAATCGCTCATTAATTTGTGCTTGAACTTACATCCACATGTACTGAATGAAGCAACTGTTCACTGTGCCTGCAAACCAGTCCATCACAGATATTTTTATCTCATCCTCTCTGATGTCCTCTGTGATCTTTGTGTTTCTGGAGGTGACCAAGATCTCTTGTGCAGTTAGAAGGCTGATTCGAGAGGCATCAGACATGTTCAGATATCCACAATCTTTAATTTTGTGCTTCTTCTATAACAGAATATCCTTAACCTGCAGAGAATTTTCTCCCAATTCACTTCCTATCCCAGTAAGTTGCTGAGTGCAACATGGGTGGATAAAAAGCTTTGTCTTTCACCTCGGGGAGCTGACTGGAGTACTGATCTGGTCCTCACTTGAGTGATATCCCAGTTACTTAGAAATTAGTCTGATCCTTTTCTTCCCTAGCACATAGTTCATGGATCCATGAACACAAGCATCTGAGTACATTCAACACAAAGAGATTTATCAGGTAGGATAAAAAGAGGAAAAGGAAGAATATTGAATTTACTGTACCAGACCACTTATGTACTATCATCACCTAACATTTGGCAGCATGCAGTGAGCAGAGGAGCTGCTCAACATATATAAATGACTGCACACTAATTGGTATATAAACTATGTATGTATGTATGTGGTATGTATGTATGCATGGCTCTGTACTTCCTTCAATGTCTTGCAGAGAGAATATTAACTTCCCATCTTTCTTCTTCCAGAAGTAAATCCCTTCTACTCCAGCTTCAGTTTCCAGGAGATTGCTCAGGCACCAAACTGCTGACCCATCAATCTGAACGCAGAAGGAAAAGTCCTTGTTCCCAGCAGAGCTTGATTTCATTTACAGATGAAGGGCTGCTTCCCTTGACTTCTTTGGGGCAGCTTTACTTCCTTCCCAATTTTACTAGCTTTGGCAAAAAAACTCCCTCTCACAGCAGATGTTTATGGATTTGTGCTAATGACCCCCTTGGCAGCTTTCTGCAGTCTTGGAAATTGTCAGCAAGGAACCATTGAAGTCCTGGCCAAAAATCAGATGGTTGGATAGCAAACATTTAGATACAGAGCAAAATCGTTGGAGGCAAAAAAAGAAAAAAGAATACCCAGAATCAGGAGTTCAGAGATGCCAAGCAGCAATCACCTGCCCAGCCTGACCATCAGCAGCATAGATCAGGAAGCACCTGTGCAGGAAGCAGAGTCCTGACCACTGGGGTACTAATCAATACTGTCATACAGGCATCCATCCACCTCTGCCTTCTAAGTTTTGTATACTTTTCTGAACAGGTCATAGAACTGGGGAAGATAGAGGCTCACAGGACCATTCCTTTCAAAGCTGTCACAATAGGCAGATGTAAATTTGTATTCAATATGCATTTGAAGTCAATCCGGCTTAATTAATACCTTGACTAGAAATTAAAGCTTGAGATTCATGGGAGACATGAGAGTTTTGTCTGAAACAGAGGAAGTAGTCAATAGGATTGAGTCTAGCCATTGGAGAATATTGTCTCTTTAAATAAAGCTAATATTTGTTTGAACTGAATCCATGTTTCAGTTTAGTCCTCTATTTCCTCCTGAATATAGATATTATAAAATATGTGAATAATTAGTGATAATGGTATGGTCTTTTGGTGAGAGGATATTGGTTTTTTCCCTGGGTTTATAATTAACTAAGGGCCTAGCTAAATGAAGAACATATAGGAGTATTGTAAACTGTTAACCTTTCTTTGTCTTCCCTAATTAAAAATTAATACCTTGACCCCCTGTTAAAAACAATGTTTGAGTGTTGCAGCGTTGTTACTGTGCAATGGTCTGAGCTGTTACTATCCAATAGTTCATTAAAACAATTAAAAAAACTCCATGAAAACCCCCCCCCACTTTCCCCTTCCTAAGCAGCCAAAGAAGAAGCACTGAATTCTTCACTGCAAAACCAGCTGTGGTGGTTTAGGTTATTGCCACCCAGCACATCCCACCTTCAGTCCTTTGCATACTGCAAAATACACACATACCAAAAACTGTGCATAGTTTATGTAATAGTGGATGAGGAAAAAGCTGCTCCAGCCATCATCTTGTGTACAGTTCACTTTCCTAGAGTCAGAGTGGTGCCTAAGATTGCCAAGACCTCTGCATGGGCCCAGCAAACAGGATACAGGAGTAGAAGAGGTCTTAACCTTGCTGAAGTGGTGGGCCAAGGGTGGCAAGTGGGATACCTGAGGGAATCTCAGATGGCACTAAATTTTTATGCATGGGAGACAGGGTCAAGCCTCTCATGTCCTAGTTAGATCCCACTTGTCATCTTGACCAGAAGTATGAATCAAAACAAGCCTGTTCACTGCCTCTTGGACTGACCACAGCCAGATCTGATTTTTCCATCTGATTTCTTTAGATGTCAGCATTCAAAAAAGAGTTATCTTTACTTCAATCTCTTATTTAACATTTCTTGATGCTTCTTGTTCTTCTTAGTTCAGACAATACTGCTATGTGTAAGGGAATGGACAGATTACTGTGTGAAGCTCATACTCAAGAGATGACCAATGTAACTAGATAAAACTTTCTCAGTAGCCTCCTGCTTATTTGGAACCTAGCTGTATCATGCAGCTTTGCCCCTTGCAAACTACAGGTTTTGTCACTGAGCTACTGTTGGTTCATAAATATTTTAATTATTGATGGAATTTCTTAGGTCTGAAAAGTGGACATGTTGGTTTTTTCTAACCCTTAGTAGGATTTGAAAGGCTTTCCCCCAGTCTAGCCATGTCAATATATGAAACCAAAAGCCTCACAGCTGGACATGGAATTCCCTGTTTTTCCCTAAGTAAATTCCTATTGCAAAAGAAACATTTTGACGGGAAAAATACTCACACTAGAGATGAATGGTTATCTATGAACATATAAGCTTGCAAAAAGAAAACTCTCAAATTATTCATCAACTCACAGAACAGAGTCAGTAACTGAATATGGTTTTCTGTAATTCCCTAATGGACTTTTAAGAAAAGATCTGTTTTAGCACAAAATGCACATAAGTAGCTGTTATTTAGCAATCTGCATAAATTACTTGTAAGGTAGCTAGAGAAAGGACTTTTTTGCAATGCCAAATTATTTCCAACAAACAACCTCAGTTTGTACCAGCACAACAAAAACTGCAATAACACATTAAACTAATATTTTAACTGCATAGATTAGATCTGATTTCACAAAATTTTAGGTTCATGCAAATTCCACTTACCACTTTGAATAAGTTTATACTGCCATGGAAAAACATTACAGGAAGGAATAGTTCTAGAGAAGTGTAATAAAGTGTAGGGACCAAGCACCAGAATTCAATAATAAAAATAGAGTTTGATAGAGGATGGTATTCTTTTGTATTCAAATGCTAAAGAGAGTTCCCATAAGAACTGCAAGAGCTGCTGAAATATTACTGGCTTCTTACAGAAGTTTCAGCTACATGTGTGGTCAGCAATGCCAAGGACATGCATGCACCTAGAGCTCTTCACACACTGTTGGTCATTTATTAACTCAGGGCAGGATTGTAAAGTCTCCTACTGTAGATGCCTTTGTTCATCTAGTTGAGCCAAGACCACAGAGGTGCCAAATATCAGTCATTGCACCCAATTAGTACTGTTTCCCACCACTGAATCTCGAGCTGAGATATAGCTGTTTATACCCTGTACTTCTAGATTTAAGCAAAACATATTCTATGCTGTTGTACATCTTCCATGTGTGGTTTTCTGGAGAAGGAGGGGAGTGATGGGAACAGCCCAATTCATCATCCTGCTCCTACTGCTGGGCTGCTCTCTGTTGCTTTTCCTTGCTTTGTGTGAAGGAGTCATTACCCTCAGCAACATTACCATTAGACCCAGGGGGAAACACCTCTAAAGCTGAATGGCTAAAGTGGATCCTGATTCCTGCAGAGTCACCTAAATAAAGTGTGATTCTCAGTTATGCTAAGCACCAATGGCTCCATGTACCTCCAGAAGATTGCTGAAACATCTGGCTGTGGAAGTTTTGTCCTACATCCTTCTGATCTGTGGAGTCAGGAAACATAGTTTTGTGACCTATTATAATGCTTAATTCTCTAATTACACCATCCCTCTTCCAAGAAGTGGATAACTACATTACATATATCCAGTTTTACCAAAAGAAAGCTATTAGCATTATCATTTTAATACATTTATATCTGAGAAAAAGAATCTGCCTTCTTTTCTTTTTTCCAAATTACACTGAAGATTGCTAGATTGTTACATCCTGATATCCTCTGAGACTTCCTCAGCAGTTCTTGTTGATTTTCCCCATTGACTTCAGTGGGAGTTTTGGGCTTTTCTAAATTAACTGTAAACATTCAGGAAAAAGACCTTGACATCCTTGTGTGTGGCTCAAATGAAGCCATCTGCTCAATGTGCAGCCCTAAGTTAAAAATTAACATTAAAACACCACAAACAAAATCACAGTGTTTTAGGAAGTATTAAGAGATGGAATAGAAGACACTTTCCAGAAGGCATTTATCATATGATCCCACAAATTAATAGCTGCCCTTCAGTTTTGATCCTGCTTACAATAAACTGAAAGGACTTACAGACAAGTGATCAGACACCAGGAAATAATTCCACATGGTGAGAGATTAGCTCTGTTTATGAGGCAGATGAATAAGAGGTGACATGACATAATTATCATAATGTCATTATAATGTAAATCCTAGCAGTCATGACTAAGCTGCAATGCAAGATTGAGGAGACACTCTATGAAATAAAAAGGGAACAGTTGACTGGCCTTGTCCCTGTGCTAATTCCTTTGGCAGGTATCTCAGAAGGTTTCCATATCCCTAATATAAAGATCATATTCATGTGTAAAAAACCTATAGTCAACTGGACTACATATATATTTCCATGTGCTCATAAGCATATCCAATGAAAAAAAAAAAAGGCTGCACACAGCCATTATGGTTGGAATGGTTGCTTCTTAATTTGCTTGCTTGCTGACGTCTGCCTCAGGTAACTAAAATTCAACCATGACATGATGATATAAGAAATTACTTCCAGAGCATGTATTTTTTTCCCTTCTTTTCATCCTTGAATGATGTTATGCATTTTTCCTCTGATTCTTACTTTAGGAATTAAATAAAGGTATCCCATGAAGAAATACAACCACTGTGCTATAGGATGTTTTAATTCCATATTTTTCAGATCCATCATGAAGTGTTCTAAGAGGATCTTTTTTTATTTATTCATTTCTGTGTTCCTGAAAATACAGAAATCTCATGCTCACTGATCCTGTGTAAACATACTTGCTTCATCAGGAGTTAAAATCTGTCCATATGCCTCTTTCCTTGTACCCAAAGTCTGGCTGAGTTGTGAACTGCACAAGGAGAAAACCAATATATTGAAAGATCTGTTTCACAGCCATGAACATCTGTCTCCTCTTCAAAAGTAACGTAGTGTAATCTGGATATATATTCCCAGAGAGGAACTTTGGTAATTCAGATTAGAAGCAATTCTTGATGTTTTAAGGAGCCTCTTTATTACAAAAACAATTACACAACCCACCAGCACAGTACACAGGAAGGGAGAAGTAGAAGTTTATTTAGCAAGAAGGCTCCTGACAGATGCCAGCACAACTGGGGCAGCTAAATTGGCTTGTATCAATAACTCTTTCAGCCAGTTTGTAAAAAATCCTTCTGGGTCTAAGCCCAGAAGCTCAGCTATGCTGTAAGCATATTCAGGCACACCAACCACCCCAACATTTCATGTGTGGCTCAAGTGTACTGTTCATCCACTTTTTTCCCCCCAGACCTTTATTACCTTTTATAACTGCTCCTCCTTTTTGCTTTATCTCCTGTACAGGGAGTATTGGGATCAGAAAATATTTTTAATTTCAATCCTGTACCCTAGAGTTCATTCAATTTTGAACAATATATCGATTAATCTTTTCCTCCCTTGGGCTGAGTTTTTCAGCACCAGCATAGATATATCTCTGGCTTTTAATAAAAGAACTGCAATGTGGATGGTAATGCCTTAAGCTTTCTGATAAGCAACAAAGTCTCTAACTTTCCTCATACTATATTACCTAAATACTGGTTTAGAAACAGTAGGGAATATTCCAAAACCTCCAACCTCAAGACTAACAGTCTCACTGAAATATGTGAATACAATGACCCAAACAAAGCTATACTTCAAGGAGGCTTCAAAACAGAGGCAGACAGAGAGCACAGGACACAGAGGAAACACAAAGAAACAACTCATTGGAGTTTTTTTCCTTCTTTTCTCTCATACAGATCAAGGCATCAAGAGTGGACAGAGCTGACCTGCTTCTCTCTGCAGTCAATGGGTGGGCTCCTGTGATTTTGCCAGCTCAGTGGCTCTAAGACAAAAGTAGGAGGAAGTGAAGGAAGACTGTTTGGCAGCCCACAGTTATGTGGAAGTGGACACAGCAGAAAAAGAGTGAGACAGGGCTGCATAGAGACAAAGAGGAAATACTGAAACAGTCTAGAGTAGGTAAAGGGGAGCAAATAATAGCCACAAAAATGAAGAAGATAAAAGCCTGATTAGGACAGAAGGAAAATAGTAATTGAAGCACAGTTGTGTTTATATTTTCAGTAATGTTTAGATGTAATGTGAGTCAAACAAAAGCAGAAAAGTCTGACCATGGGTAAATATAGGCAAGCCTAAAAACCAAGTAAATAATTACAGTTCAAAACCAAGCACATAGAAAATGCAATAGCAGAATAATTACAATGCTTTTGGCTATTTTCTCTGAGCAGAACTGCTGTTTTATTGTCAGTCAGGATAACTTCCAAAATGGAAACTCTTTTCTCCACATCACAATAATTAGATGCACTTACTTCTTGAATGAGCAAAGACCTTGTGATT
This sequence comes from Luscinia megarhynchos, assembly GCA_034336665.1. Classification (NCBI taxonomy): domain Eukaryota; kingdom Metazoa; phylum Chordata; class Aves; order Passeriformes; family Muscicapidae; genus Luscinia; species Luscinia megarhynchos. Next base: position 10,544,081 of record JAPFBE010000002.1, read on the forward strand.
TAGAAAAAAACAACAAAGTAAGGAGACTCATAAGGAGTACAGCCTATGTGCTAATTTGGCACATATTTTAATTTTGAAACCATCAAGTTTGTATTTTAAAAATATCTTTATGCAAGGATCTCGCTCCTGTTTGCAGTTCTGTCACAATGTAAAAAGAGTTCAACCTGATTAGGACAAAAAAAGGTGATATAGCAAATGGTTCTGATGATTTATCAAGTTGTTGACTTTCCTTGAAGACAGCACAAAAGTAAGGCTACAAGTAAGTGGAAAGAGATACTGACCCCCTCTAATTTTTCATAATGTAAAACAAGTAGCAGAGTTCTGAGACGACAGCATAGCTTAACACAGGGTCCTATTCTTTGCTGGCTTTTTTGTAAGTGACAAGAGCTTGATTGTATTTTTTTATGCAATTATATCTTTAAGCTGAAATGGATGAGGAGTAATTTTGTTACTCTAGTGGACTTTAGTCTGGCATCTTTTGGCTGAGGCAGCTCAGTACCAACTTAGGAGCCTGTGTCAGGATCATGAATCTCTGTCTCTCTCTTGGTTTTGGTCCTTGCTCCAGGTATTAAAAATTCAAAACCCCAGTTTAACTGTAAGTAGCACCATATAGTGCTATAAACAGTGCATAAACATATTGCAGTTCATTATTGCATTTCTAGTAAAACTCATTATCTCATAAAGGCTGCATGTAGTCAAACTGTGTAAGGCATTGCAAGTTAAAGGTAAAGTTTGGATCTGTGGGGAATGAATTTGGAAAGAGAAACTTGATTTCAATCCAGTTGAAATGTTAAAATACTCTGAAAGATTAGATTCATTGCCCAGAAATGAATAATAATAAAAAATATAAAGAAATTATTAAAGCATTAATTTTTCAGGATCTCTGGAAACTTCTCATGTGGAAGTGTGTAAATTTAAATTGCATATATTGTTTCAGTTAGAATAAAAGAAAAAGAAAAAACGAAAGGAAAGGAAAGAGAAGAGAAGAGAAGAGAAGAGAAGAGAAGAGAAGAGAAGAGAAGAGAAGAGAAGAGAAGAGAAGAGAAGAGAAGAGAAGAGAAGAGAAGAGAAGAGAAGAGAAGAGAAGAGAAGAGAAGAGAAGAGAAGAGAAGAGAAGAGAAGAGAAGAGAAGAAAAAAGAAAAGAAAAGAAAAGAAAAGAAAAAAAGAAAAAGAAAAGAAAAGAAAAGAAAAGAAAAGAAAAGAAAAGAAAAGAAAAGAAAAGAAAAGAAAAGAAAAGAAAAGAAAAGAAAAGAAAAGAAAAGAAAAGAAAAGAAAAGAAAAGATTATCTCTGGCTGATTTTGCACTTGCATTGGAAATAGCTATTTTATAGTAGCCCAGTAAATTCGTTTCAGACGGATGGAATACCCTTACAGACATAAAGTATCTTATGTGGTCAGATGGATACATATCTATGTTACATCCTAATCTATTTTTTAAATCCTAAAAATTGACTGATGGCTCTTAGTCCAAGATCTGCATCCTTCTCTAAATGGTTAGGCCCACTCCCATTTTAGGAGTGCTGTGTAGTCCAGCAGTGGGACTCAGAGCTATTGGAGCTCCTCCTAAACTCCATTTGCTTCCACACACCCACCTCGCCTTGCAGGCTCCCCACCTATCTCATCCCAGCAGCCACACAGATGAGAGAGGGAGAAGTCCCTTGACAGCTAAGTTGTCCCTCTTGCACATGCACAGGATTACCCTCCCTGCCAATTTATCTATTATCTTTCTAATCCTCCTTTTTGAATAATCTCCTTCATGCCGTGTATCTAAGTCCTATCCGAGCCACCTAATCAGGCTAAAGCCATAACTAGTCCATTCAGCAGGTCCAGAAGATTCCAGAACAGGAGTGGATCTTGATCTAAGGAACTGACTTCTCCTGGACTAGTGTGAGTGGAGCCAAGGGAATGAGATATTCCAGTATAAAAGCAGCTGTGAGGTCGAATATAGTGTCAGAGCTTAGGGAGTGTGAGTTGGAAGACAAGGATTAGGGAGTGATGTGACAGGTAAGCATGGGATAGGCAGGAATCATATCTGTAGGATGGCTGAGGAGTTGAAGGCCAGAACAACAGGAGAAAAGTGAGAGGTGATCTTAAACTATTAACATTCATATTAGCATTAAATTTATAGTATTAAATCCACAATGAGATCAGGGACTAAAGCGTAAAATCCTCCTTTTGCCTAATAATTTTCATGTGCTTTAGCTTAAAAGTGTTAAACTGTTGGAGTGCATTTGGTGCTGAGAGCAGATGGTATTTATGGGTGATCACCTCCCCTGATGGGTGCTGCTCTTGACATTTTTGATCCAAGCACATATGCCCAAATCTATGTTGAGGCCTTTCACTGAGCCTTCAAAGCAAACCTGAGGCTTTACTTCTGTTCAAGGGCTGGAAAAGTCCAGTGAGCTTGTGAGACACCTATTTCAGCACACCTGCCTTCCCGTGAGAACTGGGCAGCACAACAGTTTGCCCCCTCCCCTATCAAGACAGCCAATCAGCAAAATTTCCTTGTATCATGGGACATCTCTGGGACTCCTTATGTTTCTAAGCACACAAGTTATTCCTGAGAACAGAGCACAGCCCTTTGCACTCCTTTGACCACATTCTGACAGCCAAGGTGCACCAGTGTACATGAACAAGCTAGATTTTTGTTACATAAAATAAAGGCTGCCATACTTTTTATTGGTCCAGGATATCAGATTCCTAAGAGAAGTTATAATAGAATCGAGTTACAATGTCAGTGTGATAAAAAGTATCACATCATTGCTCTGTCCTTTTTACCTTATTCATTCACAGATTGAAGTTTCCTGGATTTCTGTCAAAAGAATTAGTCTTTTAAGAATAGAAAAGACCAATGTCATCTTTATACAGTTTGGGAATTCATCTTGAGTAGCCCAGAGATTAACAATATCAGTGATAATTGAGTCAAAGGCATCTATGGAGTACACTAACAACAAAATAGACCGTGGAACAAAAGGTGGTAATTCAACAGTGCACAACTGCTGAATAATCATTTTAACCTTACCAAAGGTCAGGATGGCAAATAAAATAAATAAAAAATGAATGAGTTTAAAGAAGGGATGAGGGAAAGAACAACAATGTACTCAGAGGGAGCCAGGCGGTTTTGAAGAAAAATGTGTGCAGAACAGAAATTGTACAGCTGTTAACAGGAAGGAAAAATCAATTTTACACCACATAAAGGGATACATTTACATCATTATGATTATGTTGGGAAAGGATTAGAATTTCACTTTCCTCAAAGCATTCTTGCAATGTGTCATATGATTCTTCCTTATCTGATGATCATGATGATGCATAAAGAATAGCACCTCTCAAGCATCACTTTATTCAGTAACAGACCACCTTGTGTCCCTGAGCTCCCTGACTGCCAGATCTCATGTCTTTGTTTTCCATAGGTAAATTTAATTAAAACAGCAGAAGTGGAGTTATAATGGTTCACAAGCCGTGGTAGTAACTAAAGGGGGGGAAAAAAAGGTGGGGGAGGAGAGTTGAAAATGTGCATGCATTCAGGAGCTCAGTAGCATTATATAGGCAGATCGATCCTAAAAGTGGCATAAGCAAGGGATACAGAAGAAAGCAAAAACCCAGGCAGCTGAATTCAGATGTTAGTGGCATAGAAAAACACAAGTCATCATTATAGAGAATACAGGTGTTTCAGAAATTGGGTGGTTGAACAGTTATTTTCTCTTTCTTTAAATAAGTTTTAAAATCTATCATTGTGATTTGAATACAGGTACAAAATATGCACATGTACAAGAATAGGATTGACTAATGCCCGTAAGTAAATCCATTCCTTCTGTCTAGAAAGAATATTTTCACTTCATCCAATTTTAATCCTTTTTTAATTCCCAGTACTTCATCCAACAGGGAGTAACAGCAATGTGAATTATGCCTGTAAAGCAAATCCAGACCCAGGGAGACTTAGAGGTGACAGGTATGAGCTTCTCTCAGCATCCTTCTCAGCTATGTATGTGGTCACTATTTTAAATTGTATTTGGCACCATATAAAAGCAAATGCAACTACAGGCTCAGTTACAGTCCATTCTGCATGGGAAGAAGATCTGTAGGAGTGGAAAGCCTTGCTCTCCATCAGTGATATTTCCTGATTAGTTTCAAACAATTTCAGAAAGTCAGAAATCATCCTGGAGGCAGTTAACTGCAATAAACTGTGTGTTGGAATAAATGCCTTCACCTCCTGCCCAAGCATGGGCCATGTCAGCTAATGGGGTAGATATTCCTTACCATTTGCTTTGCTTCCTCAGATCTCCTCTGCCACCTTGTTCTCTAGGACAGGTGCAAGCATCTTCTTACCCTGCATGTGCAGACTTGGAACTGCAGAAGCTCAAACAGTTCAGAAACAGGTGCTGGCTGTGTTTGTACCCTGGCTGAATGAATGAGGGAGGAGAGCATTTGTTAGAGCTGGTGGTGGCCTAAGAAGGCTGCCGTGTTGAACACATGCACAAAGCCATGAGGCTCTGCTTCCACTACAGCTTTGGTGCAGACCTGCTGCCTCCTAAGTCTCTTCCCCACCCCAGCTCAGGGATAACAATTTTTATTTGAATAAAAGCTTTTATTTGAACAACAAACTTTTAAGTAGAAAAATATCATTGGAGGAACTAGAGAGATCAAAATCAACTGTGTTACATTCAATTGTCTGCCTACAGCAGCCTTTTAGGTGTGACCATCCTCCCAGCCAGTTTAGTAAGTGAGAAGAGGAAAGGTCTGCTGAGTTTCCCACACCCATATGATATTTTTTCTATTATACCTCAGGCTTGGCTGTCTGCTTCCAAGCCTTTCACTCAGCTTTTTAGCCTCTGAAAGATACAAACTGAGCAGATCTGCAATGGCTCTGCCTGGCTCCAGTGGTCTGCCCATTCTCTGTCTCACCCTGAATCTGTTCAGCAACGTTTCAAAAATTTTCTTCAGTAAGTGCATCCAGCTTCTTCAAAGAAAATAAAGTCAAATTACAACACATCCATCAAATATACAATCTACTAGAGTTGCAGCAACACTTGAGCCTCCAGTAGGGCTGAAAGGCCAATTTCATGATATCAGAACACAGGCAATGAGTCCTGAAGTGCTGGTCATAATCCTAGATAAGAGCTTTGTTTAGCTGAGATGCATTTTATATATTCAGAATGAATCCATGGAATTTGTTACTGTACTACTGTAACTTGCAATAGGACAACATTTATAGCAGTCAATGGAGCAATTAAAAAGTTTGACATTGAGGCAAAGCTAGGGCTGACAATTAAAAATTAGTGATTTTCAGAGTGTGAAATACTGAAGAAAAGGAATAAATTGCAGGTAGGGTTTTGTCTGAAGGCATATAAGCAAAATCAATTAAATGAAAAGCATGCAGTCTGCACAAAATATATATCCACTGTGTATTACCTTTGTCTTGTATTCTTTGAAGACATTATATACAAAGAGATTTTTTCCTATATGCATAATAGTTCAGTTAACTCTGTGTCACTCTTTTCCTTCCTTCCTTCCTTCCTTCCTTCCTTCCTGGAATCCTTCCTTCCTTCTCTCCCCTGAGCAAATTTCTTGTCTTCTGCTTGGTTACTTTTGTGCTTCCAGCATGACTTTATGCCAGCTATTGCCTCCAGCTTTTGCTGCAACTTGAAACAACCCCTTCTGGTTATTTTGGTAGCAACATTTTAATAAGTGACAAAAATCTCAGAATCATTCTGAGAAGAAAAAACCTGTAGTCCCAGTTCCTACATATAAACCACTAGATAACTCATGGAAGGCTATATAATGTGGTTATATCACTCTGGGAGAAATACAAACTTCAGATTCAGGCACAAGCTAGTGTGATTTTGGTTTTTGAACAGAGAATCAGCTACCAAGTACGTGGTCGTTTTAGTGGCTATGGCCCTACATAGGTGTACACTGAAAGAAAAGAATGGACACAAATCTACCCTTTTCAGCCAAAGGTAAGAATTTAAAGGAGCACAGTATCTGACATCTTAACAAATAAAACCAGCGATGTGATGGGTATTTGTGATTTCTCTGAATGCTTTCAGTTACATTACAACTAGTTATTGAGTAATACATCCTGTAAACAGAACAGTACAGCTTGCTACTGTACAAAATAGCATGGACAGAAGCCAATTATAAGAATAATGATAGCAGAAGTCAAATACAAGCTGAGAAAAGCTTACCTCAAGTTAATGAACTGGCATATAAATGAGTTAAAAACAAAGCACAAAAGATCCATATTGAAATCCCTGGCAGAGTTTCAGCTCTACCATAATGCTCTAATCATGAAAACTATAGTACATCAACTTTAAGTGCTCAGGAGAACAGTCAAATCTCTGTCTTGCAGTGGAGAAACAGGTGTTTTTTTCTGTTTTCCAATACCCTGTTAGGGTCTTGCTTTTACTGCATCAATCAGCAATCAGGTATGGTATGGCTCAAGGATCCTAAACCAGTGGGCGAGTTGTAACCTTTGTAAACCATTAATGGCATATCATCACAGATTCTAAGGCTGTGGTGTGATTTCAGCAGCTGAAATCTGCTTTTGGCTCTTATTTAATTACGCAAAGTTTTCCTCTGCTTCTGTGGCTAAGGCAGCCGTAATAATGTAATTAATTTGAAGCATATGACTGAAACTTTACATTTTAACATTCTCCATAAAAATCAATGCTAAGAAATCTCTATCAATATCTCAAGCCTCTGAAGACTTAACCCCAGCGGCAGTCAAAAGGTTTGACTGGCAGTCACCTCCTCAGAAACTGCAGAAGAATGCTTAACGCTCTGGCAGGCAGAATCCTGTTGCTATCACAAAGCCAGGAGCTTGAAAAGCAGATGACTCAGAGGTATTGGCATAAAAATCCTTCATTTCTGCATTATTTTTGTGTAGTGTTGCTAGGTTCTGGGTTTTGTTATCGTTTGAATAGTCGGTATAATGCCCTGAAGTAAGTTTTAAATCTTGCAGGAATTTTCTCTAAAAATAAGCAACATTTTACAGGGCAAGCTCCTCAAAAGGAATTCGAAATGGAAACTGAGAAGAGTAATCTCACTGGCCTACAAGCAGAGCCAAAGATTTCTAGGCATTTTTGCAATGTATTATTCTCTCAAAAGAATATATAATGGAGGTATGTTATTTCAAGAGCATGGTACAATGTTTAGCCCATTTAAAATGCAGTTAACTCATCTTCTTAGAATTAATATTTAAATGTTTTAATAATGGAAATGAGAAATGCAGACCAAATGCTGAATGCATTGCAATTCCTAATTAAAATATGTCAAATGTAATGCATTTCAAGTTTTGAGAGTGCTTTTTTTTAAGTTACAGTTCTGAATCCAATACGCTGTGCTCAGGGTAGTGAATTGCTAAATTAATCTGTCTATTGACATTTTTTTAGGCAAAAATGGAAGATAAATTGATTTTTTTTGGATGCTGGTATTCTATAAGAATGAACATCCCCAAAGAGATTTCAAATGGAGCCTGTTGTCTTACTAATTTGCACACCATGCTACTTTTTTCCTTGATTAAAACCTTAGTAAGGAGCTGCTCAAACCTTGGGAGTTGCTAGGCATAACTGAAGGCCAGCATGTGCCAAATATGCCACAGCAAGGAGTCTTTAGTTGTCATCCAGCATACTGTGTGGAAGCAATTGGCAAGCCTCTTCTCCCTCTACCTCCCAGGACTTTTGTTATTGAATTGCTACATAGTGTATCTTAGCCTAATTGAACTCATTACTTAAGGGACTACTCTGTCTACACAAATATTCAGGAAATATTATTCCTGAATAACCATGAATAACATTCTTATGCTGGAATAAGAGTGGGCTAGATAAACTACCTAGATAAAATTATGAATAAGCAGGTGCTAAAAGATGTTCTGGCAGCTTCAGTGAATCTGGAGAACCCCCTATGAAAACCTACAAGGAGCAATTAGTTTTTTGCACAAAAGAGATGGTGGAAGAAGCCCAGCTTCCCAGGAGCATGAGATCTGACCTACGAAAACACACAGAATGAGTCAAATTCCTAATGGCAGGAGGGAAAGATGCTGAACAGAGTGGTCTCATTGTCCATTACAGTTACTTCAAAAGTACAACTACATAAAAGCAGGACAGAAAATGATTCCACCTAAAAGTGCATTTTACTCCTCAGGAAAGCAATGTTTGTCCTCCTAGGCTTTAATGGTGTCCTTGAGCTGATCAGGACCAGGGCAGGCAGCCAGGAATTGCCCTATCACACTGAAAAACATTCACGGGAAGCTTTGACACATTCTGAGACACACTCCCATTCGATATCCAAGTGGGATCTGGGGGGCTCAATATTCCCTTTGGATATAGCTGTCCTCAGGTTTGAGACATACTAAAGTATAGATATACTTTGATTGTATATACTTGTTCCAGTGTGTACTGTGATTTATACCACAAAAAGTGCACTGAAAAATTTATGGTTTAAGGAAAGAGACAAGCATCTTGCTCTGATGAAAAAGGGTTTGTACAGTCACTACTGCCTTTTGATTTTACCCATACTGGTGTAAATCAAGAGTGATTCTGTAGAAATTAGAATATATGTGCCCAGTAAAAAAGATGCACTTATCAAGAAGTACTAAGGGTCATTTTTATTCCACTTTTGGAGCCCTGTGGTAAGCTTTAAAAATAATAAAATATTCCATTATTTTCTAAGGCTGTGGAGTAGAGATGAGATTAAAATCTACTTGTGACATTCATACACACTAGCATTGACTAGATGATATTTCTGGTTCCAGGAGCTCCCCAGCCTTAACAACTGAAAATGAAGAAGTGTTTCCTGAGTCTAACAAGAAGCTGAACTCAGGGACATGCTGCTTGGCTTCCCTCAGATGCTCATGACTTCTGTATTGTAAACAAAATAAAGCTCATGATTGTTAAGTTCACAGAGGTATTGTTCTGTTTCCTTATGATGAATATTTTAAAAATCTAGTATCTTAAATTCTTATATTTTCTATTGTGTTTAATTCTGGTACTGTGCCTGTGTTTGTGTTTAACAGTGCTATTGCCATGGTGGCTTATCATACAGTCTGTGGTATCTTTTTTGATTTTTCTCAAATTTAGCAGTAGAGATATAGAGGTAAAGCTACTTATAAAGATACTTGTGAAGAAAAGACAACTTATTGTACTCATCTGAGCTTTACTTCCATCTCAACATCACATGTGAGTTGTTCCATTGAAATAATAGCAAAGTTTGATTACTCCTCATTACAATTTACTTGTTGCATAGGAAGCATTAGGCTTGGGTTTTTGGGGAAAGTAATATACTGCTATTTTAAAAAAGTATGAAAAACCAAGGTCACCCTGAAAGAGTTTCCAAACATAAAGGTACTAAGAGTGGGACTACTTGTATGCATAATGGAGCTGAAGTTAATAAACTCGAGTGTTCAACATGTGAGCATGCTGCAATCCCAGCTGGTAAAAACATTTTTAAATTCTTCAAAGTTTCAGGCTGAATTTTACTTCATTGGGCAGTATCTTCTAGTCATAGTCCCAGCAAAAGAAATTAATTTGACTTAGGTGGAGATATAAGTGGCAACATTATGGCCAGGCCCCTAAAATCAAAATAGAAAATAATCTCAACATAATACAGATATGTGCACTGAGCAAATCTAACGCTACCTTAAAAAAAAAACAAACATGTGAAGAACATGGCCATTGTCCAGAAAGACAATGAAACCAAACAAATGAACACAGCAGCACTACTTTGCTGAAAAGAATCAGAAGACACATTATCACAGAGGAAACACTGGCAAACTACTTCATGAAGATAGTAGGGCCTGGAGAAGAGGAAATATGTAGGCTGCAGAGACTACCATGGTCATTTAATCTACCTTCTATGAGGCTGGAATTGCAGCTATTGTAATAATTTGCATGATAAACATTGAAAAAAATTCCATTTAATGAGTAAAACTGATTGGCACGTGTCATTACATTACCTAGGGCAAATTGTGGAGAACTGAGTTACCCAGTGCAAGGGAAAGCACTACAGAGTGGCCCAGACTGTTGCCAAATATTGCAATAGGTATCATATTCAATGACACAAGATACTTAAGAAACTGTTTGAAGATTTGACTGAATTTTCTTTTAAGGAAATTTCAAAAGTTCACAGGGAAATGGATTCTATCACCCATTAGATGCATTAGTTAATGTCTTACTTTAAAGCCCTTTAGTTTTCATAAGCCTGTTTGGAATGGGATAATGGCACACTAAAACCTAGGTCTAAAGGAAGGACTAAATTCGAACTGTGAAGTTATCTAGAAGACTATGTTGGGAGAGTAATTTAATAGAAAATGGGAAGAAAAAAGGCAGGACCCAATCAAGTTCTGCCTGCAAAACTCCTACCTGAAAATGTATATTCTCCTTTTTAAGGTATCTATTCATAACTGCTCTTACAACAATTGTTTAAAAAAGCAAAACCCAAACCAATCCTCCTGTATCAAGCACATTATTGAGTGCATGAAGTGATGGAAACCTCCTGATAACCACATCCTTTTATGTGCCCATTTTATCCACCACACACAACAGGTAATGACATGTGACTTCCAGCAGAGGTGTTCACTTACTAGGTCCACCAGCAGCCTGTCTTAAACATGATATTTATGTCAGTGGATCTGTAGGTCCCATGTGAAATGTGCATTGTAGCAGAATAAGTGCCAAGGGTTCAACAAAATTGGCTGAGCCACAAGTGCTAGTGAACACACAAGGAAGATGACAACCTACGACGTGTTGACTGGAAACCTGCATGGAATGGGGTGTTGGAGAGATGTCAGTAATACCCAGAAGGAAAAGAAGAAGATATTCTTTGGACTAGATTCACCCACTGCTGCTCATATGTTTACTCCATGATGTACCTAAATGAAATCAGTGAGACTAACGTCACTGATGATGATCAAAACTAAACCGAAAACCTTCCTTACAATCAAATAAAAAACCAAGACTATCAATAGAATTAATTGAGCCAATATATTTAGCACATGATCAGATGCTAAAGAGGCTGCTTAACAGTATTGTAAATCAGATACCTGTAAAAAAAATATTAACTATAGTTTGCCAATCTGGGAAACAAATTACTTTCTGTTCAACATCCAAATGATAGCAAGAATTACCTTTGGAATTATTTATTCATTTTAACATACTTATATACAGTGATCTCATTCTGATATAGTAGTTTATTTCAACATAATCTAAGTATAGACTTCTATGACTTACTGAATGTTTTTTAATACATTTGAGACTTAGACTCTTTCCTTACAAGCCTTCATAAATATGAAAGAAACAATATGTCCTCTGTTGTCATGTTTTCCAGTTTTTATACCTTTACTGAGAGCCAACACCATTTAATGATGTTTAAGTTGCATCTGAATTAGTCAATGCTTGAGCAAAATATGCCACATACAGTTTGAAATTAATCTAAGCAGCTAAAGAAATTTAAAACATACATGTTTATAGGTATATATATTATATATTTGTGTATAATAATGTATACACACACATGTGTTTTAATGTTTAGCTTTAATAGCAAAAAGTACAGTAGAATTCCACTGATGTCAAGGTTTGATTGTAGAGTAGAGTTCCATAGAAAATTGATGCACTTTTTCTGAAAATCAATACAAGCTCAAAACAAAATGTGATACTAGATAATTCTCTGCCATAGCCTAAAACTGATAATCAATTTAAACATCTAAATAACTGAATTAAACTCTATAGTAATCAAATAGGCATTTGATAATGAAATATCTCCATTGAAAGATGTTACTGAGTAAAATTTTTTATCAGTCCCAACTAGGTAAGTGTACAACATATAGGATAAGGCCTCTCAGTCCTGACTGGAGCTCATAGGTACTACTGGAGTACAAATAATAAATAATAGTACATGTACTGTAAAGTCTCTAAAATCAGTGATAATACCAAGCATTTTCCATCTCTGAAACACTGTACAAACATAAAACTATTCCTCACAACACCCCTGTGAGGTAGGTATGAAAGTGTTACCCCATCTTACTGATGGGGCAACTCATCCCAATACTACAAGGTGCTAGCTGATGCTGCAAGGGGATTCCCAGAGGCCCAGAAGTATGTTGTTCTTAAGCAAAATATTAATCTAATGAAGAACTTGCTCACATCCTTAAAAATGTCAGTGGCACAGCCCAAAACTGTTGGCTTTCATATTTGTCACTTTTCCAACTGATTGAGACATTCTCCCTTTGAAAAAAATAAGGTACTATACATTGGTCCTGTGACATGCACAAATATGTATTTTTCTTTTCATAAATCTGCTGATACCTTTCATATCTGCAAAGGGAAGACATTTCCCTGTGAGTGCATACCTTGTGTAGCAGAACTGTAGCAAGAGTCTCCCATTCTTCTACTTTTATGCATAAAAATTAAAGGTTTTTTTACTCATTTATGTGAATACTTTTAATAGTCGTATGATGACATCAAATTATATATTAAGGGACATGTTTATTTTTAGATTCAGCTTTCAGGACCTCCTTTAAAACTGGGATAATCCTGTGGAATTTATTAAAATATATGTATTTCTCTTTTCCCTCTTTTTAAAAATAAAGTCTGGAATGCTTTTTCTTAGACATATTTTAAAATATTGTTTTGAAAATGCATAAAGAAAAGCAAGAAGTCTGAACCTGGAAGCAGTCCCTCTTGCACCAGAATAAACCTGGAGGATCTCCACTAAAGGCAGTAGAGCTTCAGTGCTGTGAAAGCAGGCAGAGTGAAGTTAGGATCAGGATTCCATCCTCCTGCCCACCGGCAGCTGCCCTCTACCAGCAGCACTAACGAGCTTAATGCCTTCATCTGATGGAAGGAGTGGGATTGGCATGTTTGTCAGCAAATCCTGTGAGCTGTGCACATACCTGATCACATCACTGAAGACTTCATCACTCATTATGCTAGTGTTACACATAGACGTAAAAAACAGGCAGCTCTTTTGACCTCTGCAGAATTAGAGAAAAAGGAAAAAAAAATAAACCACAGTATCTTCCAAACGACAGTACATGCAGAGAAGTAAATTAAAGGCAACACAAATACAGCACAAATGCAGCTTTAGAAAAACAAAGTGTTTGTCAAAACAGAAAGAACAAAACAGGTAAAGGACAGATAATATATTGAGGGCTAATATATACAAAGCGAAAAAAAAATGGGTAAAATTAAGTAATTTTGATCAATTAATTAGGTTATTTCAATCATTTAATAAATGCTCTATTTCTAATAACTCATGGGAAAAATGGAAGTGAAAAGTTTGAAAGCTTTACTGGAATTCTCCCCTTAAAAAATCATAAAGGGCAATTTTTCTGATCATATATAGAGTTCCTACATGGCTATATTTTAAACATCTGTAATTCAACAGACTTTGACCATTTTCATCTGTGTAGCATATTTTATTATTTAATGTCTTCATATGATAAAAAAAATAACCCATACATATTTAAAAATAGATACCATTCTGCTTTCATCCTTTTTTTTGGGGGGGAGGAGGGGAAAGCAGGTACTTTTCCTCTTGTGTTTTGAACAGAAGTACAGCTATCAGCTCTCCTTTGCTTTTCTTCTCTTTTGCATATCATGTTTTCTCTCAGCAAGACTCAGGGACGTGCATGGAGGAAGAACAGCACAAATCTATCATTGTTGAGTCACCTGAGGAAGCTCATACCTTCTTTGGGTTCATCTTATAAAACACAGTATCTGCATAACAAGGCCACTGAAAAATGATTAATACAGATTTTTCTCTTTTATTTATCTTTTGTCTGTTTTAAATGCAGCAGGCATTCACCATCAGAATATAACAGCTTGGAGTTTACTCAAACATACAGCTTTTTTTTTTTGCAGGAGATACTTAACCACATGCCTAACCTTAAGAATGTAAATACTTTCATTTAAATCAATGTGAAAAAATAATTTGGTTAAAGTTAGACATGCTTTGATAATTGAGGTCATTGGAAAAAAAAGACAAAGCAAAACTGTGGGTTTAAAGGTATAGGTTATGTCATTTGGAATGAATGGATGCGAGTTGTCAGCTTTTTCCTTTTTGTATTTTAGAATTTGAACTGCTCCTGATAAATTTGTTCACAAATTTTATCAGGCAGTGTATTGTGAATATTAGGCAGATGTTTAAACAAACTGAAAAGGAGGCTTTTTCATTAGACAGTACGGGATAAATGTTCAGAAAGCAATCAATTTGAAACAGTAGTCATTCCGAAGTCTGTTTTCCCCCCTCCAAAATATTTTTTATTGTGTCTTTTCTTCTTCTACTGCCTTGGGATAAATGCTCTTAGAATTTATTTTCATTGGAAAAGAGATTTTAATAATTCTATTCCTTTGCACTGTTAATATAAATTAGAAAAACATTTGAATACACGGTGTCGACCTTACTCTGATTTTCAGATGCAACGATTAGAAGTCATTGACACCAATCTACCACAAGTGACCTTAGTCTCATATCTTGTTCTGTTATTAGAGTAATCAAGGAACGCAATTCAGAAATAATATTACATCCTGCATTTTATTCAATTCCATATGACAAAAATAGTAACCTAGACTAAGACATCCATTTCAATCAGTAGATGTGTCAAGCCAACAAGATTTAATAATAAAAAATATTGGATCTAGGTAACAATTCCCAGCTGTTTCAGGGAGGCTCCTAGCCCTACATGGTATCACAGTATAAAAATAGTGTCTCTCTTCACCATGCAGAGAGGAATGGCCTAACCCTGAATACAAAATGGGGTCAGTCTTACTGTACCATCATCAACCATCTTATTTACAACACTTTACATATTTTTCTCTTTTTCCTTTTTCATTTTTTCTTCTCTATTTTTTTCTTTTTTTTTTTGGCTTTTTCTTTTTTTGTTTTGTTTTTTTAAAGTTATACACATCCTTTAGGGAATAGAGATAACACTACATGGTACCAAATACTAACAAAAAAAAAGTCACACCAAAAATTACACAGATAAATAAAAACATTCAATTGCTGAAATACAGCAACATTAAGCCACCTCAGTTTTCTTTTTCTTTAATGCTTGGAAACACCCCCAACCACCCACACACTGTGGCAAAAAAATTATGTTATGTTGTAGAGGTGTTACAGATATATAATTATGCTCAGGTATAGATATATATTTATATCTATATATCTCTATCTCATCATTGTAGAAAATGGAGCTGCAGAGTTCATTGTTCATTTCCAATAGAAACGAACAACTAATAAGTCTTTGAATGTCTTTTCACTCCATTACATGATGGCAGAAATAGTCCATCCTCTTACAGCAATAGTTTCTGTTTTATAAGAAAGATTGTCCTATTTTTCAGTCTCAGCTGAGAAGACCTCACTGTCTGATTAGTTTTTCAGGGGCATAAAACTCCTTGCGCTGTTACCCAGCTACCCATAATGTCCCTCAAGCAATTCTGCTGGACGGAAGTTCAGAGTGTCAACTCCACCATGCTTGCAATGCACAAAAATGAGGTAGTACACAAAACATTTACTGTTCAAGTTTTGATTAAGCCCCAGTCTCCTCAGCATCCCCCGCTTGACTTATGAGTGGAACCATTCCCTTTGTTTACTCAGCATAATTCCAACAATGCAATCAATGTAAAATTATATTTGATTAATCAGAGTACATTGTGCTTTGGAGCAACCTGAAAAGATAATCAGACAGTTGGAAATAAATACAGAGTGTTTGTGTGTTGCTACTGCTCACGCTGCCCAAGAGTTCTTTTTTAATTCCCACTATTATTAGGCAGTCAGCGTCTTCCTCATGGTTATGTGTGAAAGAGACAGAACAGATTACAGGAAAATTAAACCTACATAATGTTCTTCTTCCTCTATCCTAGACTTTTATTATCACACTCCTATGATAAATGTATCAGAATTCTCTCAGGGGTGGTCACGCTATTAAGTGGGCATCGTAGAAAAGTTAAATGAATCATTTCCATTTAAGAAATAGCAGTCCCCATATTTCCTAAAGATCTGACTGTTCTCTGAAATTTTCTGCTTAGTTGATAGAGATCTCTCATTGTTTGAGCTTAAAACAAAACAAGAAACTGCAACAGGGTCCTCCTCCTTATTCTTTAAGTCAAAGTACTATTTATAAAATAGTTTACATCTTTGTTCAGTTTCAAATTATAGACAAACCTCCCTAATACAAAATACTAAAAGTGCAATAGTATAAATTAAGAGTTTGCAACCACATTATACAAACATTACCTTTTTATTGTACAGCTTTGATAACACGGAGTATTTACTCACAACTGTTTATAATGTTGTGAATAATTTATGGTGCTAAGGTTTGTCTGTAACTTGTTTTCCAATCATTGAGCTAAAATCCACACTACATTTTTTTTTCATTTAATAGAACAACTGTCCACATAGCAGCTACAAATATTTAAATAAAAAAAGGTTTGTTACTGACAGGTACTTGCACATGAAAAGCATGCTATCTTTCCCAATAAACTTCACAATTTTGCCTGCATTGAAAGAAACCACTTATTCATAGTAAAACAAAACTTGCTTAAAAAAAAAAAGGAAAAAGGAAAAAAAAGAAAAATCACATAGCCAGATGTATTTTGCAGTACAAAAGCTTCATTTAAGTTTGGGGCTAGTATATTGTCTGTTACCCGCATAATCTTAACATTATAAATACTACAGACAAGGATACTGTAATAATACACAGCATTGGGGTACTAAATCACTTATTTAAGATTAAGATTCCTAAAAACATAGTCCAAGTTGCTAACTAATTTGAACAAAACCAGCAAATAAGTGTGACAGAAAGCCATAATGAAGCCCCCCTTTCTCAGGTGATAGTAAGTTTTGTAAGAAGCAAAGTGAATGTAGACTAGCCTCTTTCTGATTCTAATGAAGTTATCCCATGACTGGTTTGTTTGTTTTCTGTTAAATTAAAAGGTTTCAAAAGTTCTCAGTAACAGTCAAACTCACTGTTGAAAGAAGTACCATGCAGATCTTGCAAGACAACTTTTCAGCAGCCACAAAGTTATGTATTTCTGCTATGGGTAAAACTTTAAAGGGAACCTATGCATTTAGGTCAGGAAACTAATGCTTAGTTTCAAAAGCTGTACATGGAACAGGACAAGTGTTGTGTCGAGTAGAGGTCCAACAGTTATTCAGAATGAATGCTTTTAATTTATGCCAATCTCTTTATTATCCTCAATAAATCTGGTGAATGGACGACTGGCTCCCGTTTCAGAACTTGCTTTGTCCAGACTGACAATGGGAGGGCTGCTGCCCGTGCGAGCTTTGTCCATGCCACCGGTAAGGTTACTTAGAGGCGGGATGGCGCCTCCGCCTAGACTTACTGGGAGCTGAGGAATGCCTCCGTTCTGTATGACAGAAATCTCATTGTTCTTCATAGCAAGTCCGTTAGTGATAGCTGCAGCATATTGGTTCCAAAAATTGGGGTCAACATTCATGGCCCGAGCTGCCAAATCCTTCTGGAACATCTCGGAGAACTTGAGGGCATCGCCACCGAGCAGAGCCATGGGGTTTTCCACGGAGAGGCGTCGGCCGCGGCGTGCAGGGGCGTTATTCCACATGTGAGTCCCCATGTGAACCTGCAGAGTGAACAGGGACAAGATGCACCCCCAAGTTAGCACATTCTGGTGAGTTGTCTAGCCTGAAATGCTGTTACTTACAGTAGCTCTTGCTTTTAAAAAAAGTGCCTTTTAATTTGCATTGAAAAAAAACCAATTCCAGTAAAGACACAGTTCTAAGGTCCAGTCAGCCCACACAAAGAAAACCCAGTTCCGTAGTAGTTTTTCAGTGTGCATTTGCTTCTTCTCAGTGAAAACAGTGCTGCAAGACTAAAGGGTACACACTCTCTTGGGTTAGACAATTTCACATGCAAGCTGGAAGTCCTCACGTGCTGAAGATTACCAAGGGCATTACTCATACTAGGAGATGGGTGGTTTTTCCCTTTTCCTTTTTTCATCCTTTCTGTTTTCATGCTTTATCTCACGACAGAAACACTGATTAATTTGTTAAATTTGGTATTTTTAAAAAGGACATTTACAATGTCTTCCCCAGGCTGCATCCTGATTGTTAACCAAATGGCAGGAATAGGAGCCATCGGTCCTGTGGTAACTCTTTGTAAATCTGTGAGAAACAGATTTCTACTCCGCAATGGCTGCAAAGTGGAATAGAAAACACAAAGTGGGGAGGCACCCAAGGAGCTGAGCAAGCTCTGTGTTTCTCATTTGTAGCAAAGTTGTTTTGCATTGATGGTCTGTAAGAACACCCAGAACAGGTTCATCAGCTGACTGGGTGTGCCATCACATCTGTCAGAACTACAGTGTGCCTGCATGTATACCTGGAACCAGTTTTAAAGTTCACATCATTGCACAGCCACTTTCCAGTCCTTGTCTTCCACACAGAGGAAGCATAATGACCACCACTGTACAGCAAACATTTCCTCAAAGATCCCTTATCACATGTCTTTGGGACAAACGCTCAGCACTGAAACCTGCTGAGTTCAAGAGCAGTGCTCTTTAACCGCCCCCTCCCCAAGCCTTTACAGTTTTATGTGGCCTCTTACCTTAAGATTCCCCTTTGTGGTAAAAGCTCTACCACAGATTGTGCAACCAAACGGTTTTTCACCGGTATGGGTGCGCTCGTGTATCTGCAGTGCACTTGCTGAGGAGAAGGTCTTCCCGCACGACTGACAGTTGTGCTGCTTGGGAGTCCGGCGAGGGGGGGGTGCCAGCATAGGGGTGATCCCCGGACTCATCACTGTCTGTGGTGCAGCAGGAACCTGGATTCCAGCTGGAAGCGAGGGAACCTCACCCAAAGAGATCGGCTTGCTGTGACCATTCACTTCCATTTTGATCATGGTAGGTGCTGTACTGGTGACCAGGCTAGGAGTACTTTGGCTGGGACCTAGAGTAAAGTTGGGTTCAAATAACTGAGAAGGCAGCTCTTTTAATTTGTGCGTCAGTAAGTGCTGTTTTAAATTACCCATAGTGGAACACCCACGACTGCAGACTGTACAAACAAATGGACGTTCTTTAGTATGGCTGCGGTAGTGAATTTCCAATGCACTCTTACAAGCAAAAGGCTTGCCACAGATATTACAAACAGTACTTTTAAACTTACCACGTTCTCTGTTCAGGAACAGCAGACTAAAAGGAGCCTCCTCTTTGATGACCGGTCTTCCCGGGTTGGTGGATGTCAGATCTAATGCGCCTCCATTTTCAGTTGTGGGTGGCGGACTGTCTGGTTTTTCTGTCTTTAATTGTATTTCTTGTGGCTCTTCCTGGTTACTGAGACCGGGGGACTTTGATCTGAAACTTTCACTATTGCTATTCACAGGAGACAAAGCTTGCATGGAGGAAGAAGACTCTGACATTGCAGGGCTGCCTGCACTCTGGCTTTCAAGATCACCAACGGCTGATGAGGAGTCATTGCTCAAATGGTCACTTTCCCCTGATCCATTTTCTATGGATTTTAAACTGGTCAGCTGCTGACAGTTCATGACAGAATCAATCATTTTCATTTGATTCTCCAAAGCAGCAATACTGGAGATCACAGAAGGTGGTGAAGAAGGACATGACCCAGAGTATGAGATAAGGGGCTTGGATGAATCACTCGCCGTGTCCTTTAGTTCCGGGTCCTCTTCCATAGAATTTTCATCAATGTCATCATCAAAGTTACTCAGTGTGTCAACATTCTTCTCATCATAGGAAAGCTCTGAGTCCATGGCATCCTGGAAGCCCTCTGGTAGTGGCGTGTTTGGAATTTGCCCACCCATATGCATACGAATGTGTTGCTGAAGAACAACCGCATTTGTAAATTTCTTCTGACAAATGGGACACGAGTGCTGTACTCTAAGTGGTGGCTTTGCTCGATGAACTCCAAAATGTGTTTTTAGATTGCCTTTTGTAGTAAAGGCACGTCCACAAATTTTGCATTTAAATGGTCTTTCTCCTGTATGTGTTCTGTAATGCATCTTGAGAGCGCTCTGACAACTAAGCACGCGGTGACAAATGACGCATTGATTTGGATCTGTCATCTTCTTATCAATGTTCTCCACCAGCTGTTGTAGTTTTGAGGTTTCTGATGTTTGCATAGAGTCTAGCAGACCACCGAATGGAAACTTTGCCTTAAACTGGTCAGACACTGCTGGAAGCACAGGGTTTGGGAGGCTTGTTGCAACACTGCTGTCTGTAACCACCGTAGGAATTGAAGACGTGGAAGCTGCTGAAACTTGCCCACCTGCAGAAAGGTCCCCGAGCCGTGTGCTCGTGGGAGGCAGAGTGACAGGTTCTGCCTTGATCAGAGATGAGCCACTCTGAACGGGCTGTGGGGATTCAGCAGATGCTGGAACACCCGACTCAGAAGTGTTGAGGCTCGGGGATAGAGAAGTGCATTCACTGGAGGCAGGAGAAGGCCTCTGAGGTGACCTGCTCATAGGAGTGATACTTGGAGAGTCTCCATAACTGTTCACACCGGGTATAGTGGGGGGCAGCTGGAGCCCGATGGAAGTCGGGACGGTGGGTAAAACAGGTTTACTGTCTAACCATGTTGTGACCGGCTTCTCGGGGGGCAGAGACATCCCATACGGGATTCCAGAGCAGGTGGGCACATTATCGAGGTATTCTGGAACAGGATAAGGGTTCATCTGAATATGAGGGTATTTCTCTTTATGCCTCTGAAAATGAACTTTCAGGTTGCCCTTTGTGGAAAAGCGGTTTCCACATATGTTACACTTAAAAGGTCTTTCGCCTGTGTGCGAGCGGAGGTGAATTTGTAAAGCACTGTCACTTCCAAAGACCTTGGCACAAAATCGGCATTTGTGTTTAAAAAAGGGATCCTCGGAGCTTGACTTGGGCTCAAACACTGACACGTTTGGTGGCTTTCCTTTGCGGTGCTTCATAAGGGCGGACAGAGGATCGAGCGCGTTAGCAGTTGCGGCGATGCTAACCAGCGGGTTGGGGAAGATCACGCTGTTTGATGAAGTCTGAGGTAGAAGTGGGTTTGGCAGGCTGGATACTGAGGTGAGGCTTCCATGTCCTATTGAAGGTGGAGTCGAAGCATTCTGGGGCTGCGAAGCACTGTTTGGAGCATTTGACACAGAAACGGGAGTTATGGACGTAATTGCGTTCGAGGAGGAGGGTACACCTGACTCAGGCAGGGCAGAAGAGCCGCCGCCGGATATACTGGGGGTACTTGCTCCAGATGTAGGTCTTGAGATGTGCTGAGAGCCGTCAAAGGCAGTGGGCTGACCGCTGGTGGCCTGCCCCACGATGGCAGAGGGAATGACTGCGGTGAGCTGGACTGCGGCACTGGTGGCAAAGCCCTGCAGCTGGTTGGAGGCCTGCCCGGGACCGCCCTGGGCAGCCACGATCTGGTTGAGGGATGGCCGCAGGGGCTGGCGGTTCATCATTGCCACCTGACTGCGGATCTGCTCGATCAGCTGGAGCTGGTGAATCTGCTGCTGCTGCAGGGCCATGAGCTGCTCCAGAATCATGGGGATGGCCACGGCCGTCACCCCGCTGCTGATGCTCGCGGAGGCAGTGGCCCGTGCGCTCTGCGAGAACTGCGCCACTGCCACTTTAGTGCTCAGCAGAGTCTCTAGCGTGACATTGGTGTTTGGCATGTTATAGCTTGTCATGGAAGATGGTTCAGGGATCTGAGGTAGAGGAGTAGCTGTGTTTGAGGTGCCTTGATTCTGGAAACCTTTCTCCGCAGAAGTTTCTACCTCCATTGGCTCTTCTTCCTTTTCCGTGTTTTTTACCTCAGAGCTGTCATTGTTTTCTGCCTGGACGCCTTCTTCAGCAGCTTCA